>JARYGA010038140.1:0-20175 GCA_030545235.1 Helianthus tuberosus | reverse complement strand
TACAAGTGCGTATTGAATCTGATTGGGTCGTGTCGGTGACATTCGGTTTTTAACGTGATGTAACGCATATATTGAACAAACACAAACGTACTCTTGGATTGTAAAAGAATTAACGTGATTATTTATTAAACACATTTAACATACATCTTGAACATATGAGGTTACATTAAGGTCAGGGGGACGATACGTAAGCATTTCGTACGCGTTGATCTGATCCCTGTATAACATATTTATTAAACACATTTAACATACATCTTTAACTTATTTAAAGGTTCCGTTTTGTAAGAAACTTACCATAGAGCCACGACCATCAGAGATGTACTTCTCTGACAAAAATTCGAAAGAATTCATGCCAAATTCCAATTCTAATTCCATTGTCAACCAAACACAACAAAAATGGAATTGAGATTCCAATTCCAACAATTTCCAATTCCAATTGGAATTGGAATGTTTAAATTCCAAATCCATTTCTTTCAAATTCTAATTCCTATACAAATTTCAATTCCAATTCGAAAACATTCCGCGAACCAAACGCTCCGTAAGGTATGATCGTCTAAAAGCAACGAGGAGGTCAACATGAGGATTTGTGAAATGTTCAAAACCAAAAATACCATCATGATTGTGATCAAGAACTAAATGGACTACTTTCTTATAACCACCACATGGTAATACTTTTATTGGATAAATCACATATATATATATTCCGAAACATTTGCACATCACAAGAAAGTATGTTGGAAAATGAGAGGTAAACATAGCATTAAATAAATCAACGTTCAATTGTTGTATTTGAGTTTTGTGTAATTTGATTTTTTTTTCAAAAGTATTATATGACATAAAATAATAAGAATATAAAAAGTTGGTTATTATAAAATTATAATTTGATTATAAAATACGTTTAAACACAAGTGTTGATATGTGATGATATAAAGTCAGAATAATAAGTACTATCCTGTCAGTAACAAGACTGATTGACCCATCCCTGTCACAACCATCATCATCATCACAACACCAAACGGCTATGGAAAAATGCAAAACTTGTCAAAAATACGCCCAAAAATGTTTAAAAAAAAAAAAAAAAAAAAAAAACCAAAGCGCCGAGCTTAGGCCAAAGCGGGGCGCTTTGGAAAAAAAAAAAAACCAAAGCGCCCCGCTATGGCCATAGCGGGGCGCTTTGATGTAAAGCAACAGACAAGGTCTGACCGCGTCAGTCCTTGTCGGTTGACTTTACACCAAAGCGCCCTGCTTTGGCCATAGCGGGGCGCTTTGAGTGTGCAAATAGACCAAGCCCGTGTGCGAATAGACCAGGCCATTAATTTTTGTGTATTTAAGTGATAGATATAGATATTTTTGTTGTGTGGTATGTAACTGCAAACTATTGATATTATCTATGTTGGTACGCGAGTTTAGTAATATAAAACCCTTCTAATTAAATATAAGAAACAATTAATTAAAAATATAATACTTCATCAAAGTAAAACACTAGCATAGTTGCATAGAAAACGGAAACAAGTGTGTTGGGACATGTTTAATTACAGAATATGGATTGTGGAGAATTGTGACCCACCACTCAACTTGCATTTGGTTTTGCAAGGTTAGTTTGGTAATTTAACATGAACGAAGATAATGTGTGTTTATTATAAAATTTAAATGCTGATTTCATAATTTTTTTTAACGAAAATTTTCAACACCTTAATTTAACCTTTACTTTCTAGTTGTAAGGATTTGGACACACAAAACCCGGTATTTGTAAGGAGAGACATAATACCATTAATCCTTTCGTAGTGGAAGGTGATATAACGTCGGAGGCTATCATAGCGTCATATGACGCCTCCCCACACCCCCTCGAAGGGCGTTATATCCCTTAAACCCGGATCCATCGCGAAAGTTGTAACAGGGTGAACACATTTGAATCTCTCACACACATATATATAATCTCATATCTACGTAATCTTCCACTACACACACGTTATATAACCCCCTTATAACCCCCACATTTTACTTTTTGTCATTTGTCACATAACACCCTATAAATGTGATATGTCATTTATCACATAACCCCCCTTATGTGGTGTTACCACTACACATGGCCTTAGACCATGTGTAGTGGTAATGCCCCTACCCTTGGGCGTTTTGCATCATGTGGCAGCTCAGTCAGCAATGGGGCATTATGGGGCGTTTTCTAAAATGGATTTAGTGGGGATGTGGGGCATTATGTTAAAAGGGGTGTTAAACAATTAAATAAATAAAAAACCATCAAAAAAATCTTATTGGCAAAAAAAAGGAGATTAACTGTGATTGGCCACTTCATCCCCTTCTTCGGCGTGGAAAAAAGCACGCCAAAAGAAAATTTGGCGAAAAACGCCCTGGTTAACCGACAAGGGGCGTGTTTGGGCAAAAAATGCCCCCTTTTTAAATCACTACGCATGGTGTTAGTAACTAGACCAATATGTCATGGATAATGCTGATTTTAAATAACTTTCCCTATTTCATCAATATTATATAAATAATTATAAAAATAATTTTTATAAACTAATATATTGTTATCTAAAAGCATTTGTGATGGTTAATATCTTTTAAGGGATATTTTCTGTTACATCAGCATCATAATATTTATTAAAAAAAAAGTTAAATGTCATTTTAGTCCATGTGGTTTGGCCCATTTTGACAGTTTAGTCCAAGTGTTTTATTTTTCCTCTGTGGGTCCAAAAATGTTTCACAATTGCCATTTTAGTCCACTGGGTTAACTTCATCCATTTTTTCTGTGAACGAGAAGGGCAATTCGGTCATTTTATATGGCCAAAATGCCCTTTTAGCTAATAGAATTACATACAAAATGACCGAATTGCCCTTATCGTTAACAGAAAAAATGGACGAAGTTAACCCAGTGGACTAAAATGGCAACGGTGAAACCTTTTAGAACTCACAGGCGAAAAATGAAACATTTGGACTAAACTGGCAAAATGACTCAAACCACAGAAAGTAAAATGACATTTAACTCAAAAAAGAGAAAAATACACGGATAGTCCCTGTGGCTTATCATTTTTTCATCTTTAGTCCCTAACTTTCTAAAATTACAACTATAGTCCCCAACTTTTGCAATTTCGTTCCCGGATAGTCCCTGGCGCGAATGAGGGTTAGTTTTTGGTGTTAGATGGGTGCGAAATGACAAAATTACCCCTCATTAAAAAATAAAATATTTATTAAACATTTATAAGATAAATAGAGCCCACAACTATTATTTCCATATTATAAATTAGCAACTTTTTATTGCATTATGGTATTGTACCCCAAGCTTGGGGAGTTTTTCAAAAAAAAAAAAAAAAAAAAAAAAAAACTTTGATTTTTCACTTTTAAACCAAACATTTTCATGTTTTATATTTTAACTCTTAATTCTTTTACTTTTAACCCAAAGTTTTCCATCTTTTATAATTTAACACAACACTTTATTATTTACAACTTCGGCCCCCCATACTTTTTATCTTTCGCAAGTTTTACGTTTCGTTCTAAATTTTGTGAGTTAACACGTCGTAGCGTGCATGTGAGGTTCAATGTTTTTTGCTCTATTTTTTCATATTTGACAGACCCGTCGCAACGTGTCCAATTTTTCCCTTTTCACAAGTTCGCCGTGTCACACCCCAACCGATGGCGGAATCATCGGGGCGCGACACTGAGCGAAACAGATTGTCCAGGAGAATCCATAACAACTATTAATTATAATATATTAAAGGTTCATGTCCCATACCTCAAACATATAAAATAAAAACAGTTATTACAGATGATGTTCTCAAAGACAATTATCCATTCCGATGACTCAGATTTTATTTAGTTTGTTTCTAGACTCTCCTAGCTTGATTCCATAGCAGCTAACAAGCAAAAGCATCCTAAACACCTGTCACATACGTTAAAATAGAGGTCAATACACATAGTGTAAAGGTGAGCATACAAGTTTAATAGTATAAATAGATAGCGAAATCGTTTTACGCATAACCAGCATGTAACATGTAGCAAAGTGAAGCTAGTAGGTTATCGACAATGAAATATGCACAGACGTGACTGCGAGTTGAAGAATGCGCAACACATATCACCAGTGTGACACATGAAGAAAAGCCCTTAACAACCCCTGTCCACGACAGGTGCTGAGTCCAAACTATAGTACTATCGTTGCTAAGGTGTCAGGCAACAATCACCGTGTAAACATAACATACAAGCATTCATCGAATAACACGTATAACATGCAATAACGGTCAGCGTATAAAAGTGTTTGCGTTGTGTGTCGATTGTGATTTGAATAAGTAACGTATGTAACACCCAAAAGTGCATAAAGCAAAAGGGGTTCGAGTATACTCACAGATTGTGTTGAGTAAATAAACACACTCTTGGATTGAAGGGAGTGCTGGAAAGTTAGCCTGATTACCGAACGATAGCGTAAGCGATAAACAGCGCTTTAAACGGGGGAGAGTGTGCTGAGTGACGAATGGTCATTCGATCGGATGACAATCCGGACGGATGGTCATCTGGTCGGATTGCCACTCATTTGGGATGGATGTGTTTGTGTGTGATGACTTTGAAGTTTTCGTTGTAGCATTTTAAAAACAGAGAAGTATCTCTACCTTTCAAGTCGTCGATCGAACGGTCATCCGATCGGAGGGCCGTTCGGTCGGATGGCGATCCGTCCAGCGAGATATCTTTTGAGAACAAGTTCACAGTAGGATTGGTCATCCGATCGGATGACAATCCGTTTGTTTACTGGTAATCTTTGAAAGTTTGTAAAATGTTAAGTAATGGAGTCCAGGGGTCATCCGATCGGATTGTCGTTCGATCGGATGGCAATCCGATCGGGCGGCAGTCTGTTGGGTGACTTGGTTGTTTTGAAATTTGTCAAGTTTGAAAGTTTGCGGTTTTAATCGAGTCGGTGTGACAACGTGTTAAATAATGGGAACCCATCAAGTCCAAGTTATCCAATCGAAGTGGGAATCTCCCTAGTCCGATCATTTGGCGGTCCTTGACGGTTGTTCATGTTCAACCCGGAATCGGTTGTCTCTTTGATAGGGATCGGATCTCAGACTGACACTTCACTAGGAAACGAGTAGAAGGCCTGTACGAGCTCCAATTCTATCGGTTTTGAGTGCATAAGTGTAAAAGAGTTGAAAGAAAGTTATGAAACCATCTTTCAATCCTTCTAATGTTGAAAATGTTTAGGTTTTATGCGAAATCAGTGTTTAAACATGTTGAAATCTTGTATATCTGAGTTGTTCTTGGTGGAATGAGGTCAAACTTGAAGTTCATAAGAACCCCTTGATGACATCACCCTAGAACACCTCAAATCGGGCAGATTCACGGTTAAAAGTGAATATTCAAAGGTGAAAAGGATGAAGAAGTGTGTGTAGATGATAGATGTACAAGATTTGAGTTGAAAACGTACAAGAATCACGAGAAATAGAGAGGAAATGGCCTGAGGAGTCGAAGGGTCGCAGAGAGAGCTGAAACAGTGATGTGACAGGGCTATTTATAGGTGGCCAAAAGAGGAAAGTGGTGCACAAGTGATGGATCGGATGGCAACCCGATCGGATGGCCATCCGGTCAGATGGTCATCCGTTCGGATGACCATTCGATCGAATGGTCATTCGATCGATGGGCTGCCACGAGTTGGTTTTCGTGTTTTCGCTTCGCGCGTTGAGCGTTGCGATGCGTTTAGGCGAGTGTTGATTAGGCGATGCGATAGATTTAATAACAGTCACACAAATAATATAACTAACATACAACATCATAAGTAAACTTGCGTTTCCAGTTCGCGACGAGATTGCGTTGCGATAGAGTTGCGATTGCGTTTAGATTAATCACCACAAACACACATAATCAACATGCACAAGTAACACATAAGTAGCACACACACGTAAAACAATATAAAGAACCTATTATTAAAGCTGCAAATGCGATTGCGATGCGATTAGCAATAAATAGATTAGCGATTAACATGTGATTAAACCTCGATTGTTATAGATACTCCACATAATACAACTAAAGTAAACAAGTTAAAGAATTTGATTACAAGTCAAGAAGCAAAATCAATAATTAAGCAAGGAGTGACATATCGTATTTAGCAATCTTTTCTTCTTTTGACTTTGACTTGTACTTTGACTTTGAAAACGCGGGGTGTTACACGCCGTAACGGGCGGGGTCATAGATCGACTAAGTTATTATTTTCTACGTTTTACGTTTCTTGTTAATTTCTTCGCGTTAACACACTATAACGGGTGTGCGTGGTTCAACGATTTTAAATCTGCTTTTCGTTCAGTGTAATTTTCCTATTTTATCTATTTTTTTTACAATGTTGAGAGTCGATGTCGTTGTCGCATTGGTGCTACTTGGCACTGTTTTACGAACGTTTTTAACCTATTAATTTTTTTACTAATATTTTGTTTCGATTTACCCCTATACTTCCTTTACTTAAAAATTATTTTTACGTGCATATTTTATGTACGAGTAGGTATAAATATAATTGTTCTACATTCCAACGTAAAATTTTTTTTTATAGACGAGTTAGGTCAAATATAATACGTTTTCGTTTAAAGAAACCATTTTTACGTGCATATTTTTATGTACGTTTTGGTATAAATTCAAGTTGTTCTTCGTTTTGACGTAAACTTTTTTGGGAAATGATTCAGGTCAAATATAATATTTTTCGTGTTTATTTTTTTATATGTTTCGTAAATTTGTTTCGAGCTCGTAAATTTGTTTCGAGCCGAGTGGAGTCAAATTATGGTTTTTTTCCCCTTTTTTCGAAAGCTCTAATTAATCCCTTTCGATTACATGTGCAGATTTTCCTTCATACCCGTTACGTTTTCTATGTATTAGTTGGGTCACATATAATACGTTATGATTGTTCAATATGAATTTGATTTACTTTACATTTGATCCAATCACAATGCTTATACATGTTACATTGAGTTCAACTGGGTACGTCAAAATGTGTGTTTTCATATGGTTATGCATCATATAACGTTTGGACCAATCCATTCAATATTTACGATGTACCCACGCCACAATGCGGGCGGGTCTTGATCCCAGTTTAAATATAAAAAAGTGAGACCCACCTTCCCATTCTTCATCTCCTTCCCCCTTTTGTCACCAGTAACACCACCACCATCAACCAACAGTAAACCCCACCGCGCTTTTTCTCACATCACCTGCAACATCGCCTCCACCTTTCACCACCACCACCACCACCTCACTGTAAGACCCTAACACGTTTTAACCAAAAGAGACGCAGCGAAAAAATACCGACTCAAAAATTCTTTCTTTCTTATCTATATTACATACTTGGAGGTTCATTTATAAAATGTCAAACACTCTTGAAAAGATTTACAACCTTCATTCTTAATTAACGCATCAAATGTAATATATAAATACAAGTCATGTGACTGCTCTTCCAGTACAATCCTTGCTCTTTGACTCGATCTTCAACCTCTTAGACTCCATAATGATGTTAATTCTGTGCAACCTGCAATCACCACATACATGCACATCATTAATATTTGGTGACGTCATTCATAATATAAATATACATAATTAAATGACCATGCCACATTTTTTTCTACTCATGCTAATCCTTTCGATTATCATTCCAAGTACAATCTTACATCCCAATCATTAAATCTTCATAAGGACAACGATAGTATACCTGCATTTTCATTTCATTCTCAAAGCACTTGATTAATAACGTTAATACTCAAACGTATTGTGGCCATGCATACATGCATACAAGCTTTATTCTTTCGTGTACAATCAATCCCACTTCATGCACACACACACACATACATACATACATACATACATACATACATACAAGCTCTTACATACCACTTACATTCCCATATAGTTTTACTAACATATCCTAGTCACAAACATCCATATAAATAAGTCTCATACGTACAAACTTACGTGCATGTTCATTTCTATTCATGCTTACCTATGGATTCCGTCACTAACATGTAGGTAGATCTATACACATACATATCTCCAAACTTATTTCTTTCCCACACATACTTTGAGTGAACGTTCTTGCTCATGAGTGAACATTTCAACTAATGAGTGAACATTCTTGCTGACGAGTGAACGTTCCAACTGTTGAGTGAACATTCTCGCTGACGAGTGAACGTTTCAACTATTGAGTGAATATTCTTGCTGACGAGTGAACGTTCCAACTGTTGAGCGAACATTCTTGCTGACGAGTGAACGTTCCAACTATTGAGTGAACATTCTTGCTGACGAGTGAACGTTCCAACTATTGAGTGAACATTCTTGCTGACGAGTGAACGTTCAAACTGTTGAGTGAACATTCTTGCTGACGAGTGAACGTTCCAACTGTTGAGTGAACATTCTTGTTGAGTGAACATTTCAACTCTTGAGTGAACATTGGCTGTAGATTACGACATCTTGCTATTGTTTCCCTTTGTCTGCTTGGCCGTAAGCTACGGCTGACCTGCCGTACGGGTTCTTTCACTCTAACCCTTCTTTTTTTTTTTTTAATTTTCACAAGACAACCATTAGATATCTGAACTTCCTTCTTCCACATTTGCATGCTTCCAAGACGTAACATGACCATAATTCAAGCCCCCATATCCTTTTACTACTTAACCCTAAGATCAAACCATCTAACGCATCACGCTATGTTTCTTTCTACATTTTGACCCGTTCACTTCTACCGTGTAATTCCAACATAGATGACCACCAACGACTTACCATCTTAACTTCATTTATAAATAAGAAGTGATTCCGAAAATCACTTACCTTATGCGTCCGTGTTCGTATCCGCTTCCTTGCCTCATCTTGGCCCGTTAGCCTTTCGTGCTTGATTCCATCTCGGCATGATCCCTAAACTTTCATGTTATCGCAATCACATTCTTGTTAGCATACATGAGTGTACATATTAACGATCATATCAAATGCATATCTCACATTTGACTTTCATTAGTCAATTCTAACAAGCATAAGGCATATTCCCACAATCATATCTTTTCAACTCATATAATTCATCACGTCATCACATATAACACATATCGATATAACACGTACCATTTGACATTCTATAAAATTACAAGTGTGACAACAGCCTAACCTTGCTACTTATGCACAGTTGACTTTCAGAAGTCAACGGTTTATCATATGAACTTTCTACTTAACCTCATATATCCGTGTCATCATATTAGCCTATACTAATGACATTATATTCATTTCAAACTCATGATGTAATATGCTTATAACCACATGATCACTAAATTATATAGACATACACATACACATTCACATGCTAATGCTTTCATTATCTTACATTTGACAACCACATTCAAGGTTAGTCTATTTAACATAATCACAACATCATTATTTACTAGCAAGTTCATATGTTATATACTTAGTGCACATTCATTTCTAAATTACCAATAGGCAATTGGTCCAACACATGTTGTGCACCTCATCATTCAAGCATAGAGTACAAGTTCTAATGCATAATTCTACCCAATCATATAATTTACCAAAATCCTACATGTATTCCATTCAAAACATATTTCTCATGTTTAATTATCACTGAATTACATCATCTCCACACATTATACACTTTCATCCATCATTTGCATACAATTTCAAGTATTAATCTCACCTAGGCATTTCAACAAACAATTGGTGTGCGTACTACTTTCTAAGCACATTGTACAAGCATCTCATGCTCATCCTCCTACTTCTTTCCTTCATCAATCAAATACAACTAAAATCAACCTAATTCCATACCATACTCAACTTATCTAACAAGTATTCATCACATACAACATACTACATCAAATTTTGAACATGGATTGGACATGGGTGTTATACCCATGTCGCCATTTTCAGTAACCCAAGTGGGTTTCACCTTCAAACATCAAATTACTTGATGTCATACATAAAACAAGTTTTATTTGGTCATTCTAACACATATCCATGCTCAATTTCAACAAATTTCAGGATTGATCACAAACCCACTTCATACAAGATCACCAAATGACAAATTACAACTTACCACATGTTTATCTTGTCTAGATGGTAAGGATTCTTCTTTCATGCATTGATTTCACATCCAATTGATCTTGATTTGAGTTGGAATTGCATACTTGTTCTTGTAAGAGGGTTTTCTCCTCTCTTTCTTTCTCCAGACATTTCACGCACACGCATATACACATTCTAGCTCTTTCTTTTTTTTTTATAGATAAACTTAATTCCATTCCACCAAGTTTAGTCCCTCAAGTTTGCCATTTTTCTTATTTGTCACAAACTTCCTTCCTCACTATTTAACTCATACTTTAACTAAGTTATTTAAAACCGGTTAACCCACTTCATGCCATAATACAAGTAAACACATTCGTAAGTTAAACATATGGGTTTTGGGGCGTTACACCCTACTTATTCATATCTAACTTAAATTAAAAATCCCATGGAATTTGGGGTGTTACACTCACCATCCCACCATCATCTTCAACCTCATCAACCACGTCAACCATCACATTTCCACCTCTACAAAATTATTATTATTTGTTTTCACATTTTTTGAATGCTATGCTGCAAATCGGAACAATCACAACTGCCATTTAACTTTTAGTTAAAAAAATCAACTTAGTTATAACTGTTTTCATATTTTTTTCCTCGCCGTTTCTTGCTACAGTTTTGTGACTGTATTCAACGGGCCCTAGTATTGCAATCGAATATTTTCAACATAGTTATAACTAGTTTGGCCTAACTATCAACCCAGATTTGATCATTTAGATCCTCCATATTGAAACAAAGTTTTTTCCTTATTTTCATAATTTGATCGATTTATTTTATATGTAAAAGTATATGAATCTTTATTTCGATTGCTCTGCTCATTTATATAGAAAGTCAATTATGTGATTAGGAAATTAAGGGCTGGCTTGTTTTAGTAAATCGCTAAAATAGAAACAGTCCATGATACAAAACTGAACTTAACATTGAAACTAATAAATGAAACACACAAAAAGAATGTAAAATTGTGAACAACAGTTGAAGCTTAAAACAAACAGTAGAGAATCTGATGTTATCAAAATATTCATTTTTGAATGTTGGGTTTTGTTAGGGATGAGGAGTATGGCGGAGCAGTGGTGGTGGAAGGGGATGGCGACGGTGGAGGTGATGCAACAATTGGCAGGTGGGTGGTGGTGGTGAAAGGTGAAGATAGCGGTGAAAGTGGGGAAGATGAAGTGGATAGGTTGGGTAGTGGGTCCCACATAAATATTTAAAAATATTTAAATACCAAGTATTTTTCTTTTAACTTTTTAGTATAAATTTAACAGTAACGGTATTTTTTTCATTTTACACCCTCTTAACTGAGAAAACTAATTGATGTTAGGCACATGGACTATCCGGGAACGAAAATTGAAAAGTTAGGGACTATAGCTGTAATTTTAGAACGTTAGAGACTAAGGATGAAAAAAGGGTAAACCACAGGGACTATCCGAACATTTAACTCTAAAAAAAAATAACAATCTACTATTATGCATGATCTACTATTGTGTGTTGAGGTTGAAAAAGGAGGGTTAAAGGGGTTCAAGAGTCAAAATTTAGTCATTCACTATATTTTTTATTATAAAATTCATGTATTGAAAGCAAATTAAGTTCAACCAAGACATCTTGTTTCAAGTTTCAACTCGTCTGATATTTTATCCAAACATCACAGTTCTGTCATAGTTGCATCATATTAAAAGAGCTATTAACTTCTTAAATTTAAAATGCCTTTATGTCTATTGTTGAATTAAACCACTATGATTATTAAATGTCTTATTCAATGTACTTCTCTTCTATCATCAATCATTTTGACTTGTTTGTTTTTTTTAACAATAAAGATGGAACTTTTATTCATCAAAATGTCTACAAGCAAGGCACTGATAGACATATAATAGTACATCAGGGATACATCCAGAATAAGAAATCGAAGTACAATATTCATCAAGTGAAACGGAGAATTTTTAGATCATTTTCTAGCCATCTAGGAACGAGAATGCACACCAATCTTCCCGGTTTATATTTCTATACCTCGATCTTCTCTTCAAGCACTCGAACGATTCTTCCCTAATTTCTTCTACCATTTTCAATGGGTCCGTCATTTTATCATTAAAAAGTTTGTTGTTCTTATTCTTCCAAATGGCCCATATTGTTATCAAATAAATTGCGTTTATTACCTTTGCCTTCCATTTTGAATAGCCGGTCATGTCTAGAAGCCTCGACTCGAACGATTCCGATTTTGATCTGGCGGGTATTTTTATCCATTGCCATACATAAGACCAAATCAGATCCGCATATGGGCAGTGAATTAAAATGTGATTTTCCGACTCGTTTGCTTGATGTGCGTGAGTGTTATTAGTTTTTAATGTATATATTAAGCCCTTTTTAACACTTTTTTAGCCAAGTTTTAAATTTATAAAACACGATATTTACTAACACTAAACACACATATGGGCAAGTGCACCCATCGTGAGCGTAGTATAGTGTTGGCAAGATACCGAGGTCGTCCAAGGACACAAGAGCTTTTAGTACCGGTTTATCCTCAACGTCTAATCAAATCAAAAGTTTAGAAAAATGTTTTAAACTAGAAAAATAAAAACTAACTAAAATGCTGAAAAATAAAAATAAAAATAAAACAGATAGACAAGATGAATCACTTGGCTCCGACTCGTGTTTAGTGTAACCTTTGATTATTTCCGCACTTTTGCACTATTTAAGAGATTATCTTAGTTATTGTAGTAGGCCCTTCTTTTGGAGGTGACGTTACCCTCAACCCAGTAGTTTGAGTCAGCAGGGATACAATCCTAAAGGGTTGGATTATTGAAAGATAATTAATTAAGTTATTAATGCATAATGTGGTAGGCCCCTCTTTTGAAGGCGACGTTACCCTCGGCTAAGCAGTCTGAGTCAGCAGGGATACAGTCCTAAGTAGCCGGGTTAAAGTTTTAATAGTAGCTTAACTTATGAGGGGATCAAAGAGTTTGGACCCCCGCCATCCAATACCGTTAAGTATTGAAGGAGGTCCTACTAAATTTGACCCAGGTCCTTTGCAGGATCTATACACTGAACAATGGCAAGACTCTTACCAAATCGTTCCCTTAACCCCCGACCATGTAGCCAACATACCTCCATATAGACCGTGGAGATATGAATGGTGAAAATCTTTTATTTTATATAGACAGTAAAATAATGCCAAGACACCACGGACAAACGATAAGGAATAATCACCTTCAACATAAGAAACCAGTTATTAAAGTCATTAATACATAACCAATTAAAAAGTGCGAAAAGATTAAAAATAAAAAGTATTACACTAGACACTTTGTCTTCACCAAGTGATGTAAGAGACTTAGGCAAACATGGCCTTGATTGTCAAGAACTCTTACGATCAATCTTGGATCCCGAGACGACTCACACACTCTATGATGGACAATGGATGATGGTGGTGGATGATGGTGTTATGGTGGTGGTGGGTGGTGGGTGAAGTGTGAGAGAGGTGGAGTGCCAAGGGATGGTTTGAGCTTGAGCCAAGCACTCCTATTTATAGGCTGAACAGAAGCTTGGGCACGGCCCCGTGTCTGTTGGGCACGGCCCCGTGTCCATCCTCTTCTCTGTCTTTATTAATTGCTTTTGTCTGCATTAGTTGACCATGGCCCCGTGTCCGCTGGGCACGACCCCGTGTGCAGAAGCATATCTGTACTATCAAGATTTGCCTGGATTCTGCGAATCTTATAGTTGACCACGGCCCCGTGTCCGCTGAGCACGACCCCGTGGTGGGCGATGGAAGCTTCTACAACTTTGTCTTTTATGCTGACACTTGGGCACGCCCCCGTGCTCATTGAGCACGGGGCGTGTTCAGCCTTCTGTTCTCTTGTTTTGCTTGGAAAGATGCTTTCGGGGAGGTCAGGCATGCCATGTTTGTTCCTTTTCTTGTATTTATGTTAGATTTAGCTACCTTTTTGCTTCTTTTGTTAATTTGAGCTTATTTAATCCTGAAAATACAAAAGGAAGACAAAAACACACTTTTTCCAACATTAGTACTAAAAAAATGTTAGTTTTATGCCACGATTGATGTAATTTATATGTTGCATTTTGCACACATCAAATACCCCCACACTTGAATCTTTGCTTGTCCTCAAGCAAAACTCTTTATAATATGGCTTTACACTCCCAAATGGAATGGGTAGAAGAGAAGGTTTTTGGGCTTGTCATAGAGTGTCGGGATTTCCAAGATTCTTTATTACGTTTTATTTTCATTTATTTACAATCCTATTCGTCATGATTTATTTAAAACTTTTCATAAGATAAATTACTTATTAGGGCATAACATGCCTTTTTAAAATTCTATTTATATACAAGTTCACATACCTCACGGGGGATCACTCAACACTCGGCCGAAGATGTATTTTAGTGAATCACTCGAGAGCGGCATGGAACTTACTCCTACCATAGGCTTGCCAAGCAATCAATCCTCCTCCTTTTTAACTATATACCTTTGTAAATATCAAGAGGGCTTTTTGGGTGAAGGGTTAGGTTTGGGTTAAAGGTAGGTGGTTGGGTTAGTGGTTAGTAGAAAAGGGTGAAAAAGCGTAAAAAACGTGGGTTTTCGAAAGACTTTTTATTTTTGCAATTTTTTATTTTGATGAAGCTATTATTCAAACAAAGTTATTTTTGATGAACTTGTTTGTTTATTTCTTTTGCTTCATAATTTTTTTTTTCAAAGTCAAACGAAAAACCGTGCTTGTTACTAAAACAAAGGGTTAAAAATAAAAAAGTTTTGATGGGTGAAAGGGTGTTTGGTTTGGGTTAAGAAATGAAAATGTTTAGGCTCAAAGGGGTTAACTAGGGGGATTTTTTGGGTAGGTGGTAAAAAAAAAGAAAAATAATGGTGTAGAAATGAAAAGGGTTAGTCCTAATGCCTCCATCATTTACTTACTCGAGTTTAAGTTGGTAAGGACCGGGAATGTATCGTCGTGGCAAGTTCTAGAGTTGTAAGAACCAAGCGGCTATTCACACAAGAAACAAAAAATGAGCATTTAATTTAAAGATATGTATTTGTATGCTCAATAAAGGCTCAAAACGCACTTTTGTGGGAATGGGTTTTTTTATGTGATCAAGTATATATAATTAAATTTTAACTAAGCTTGTCATGCCTTTTCATAATTTTCTTATGTTGGTTCTTTTTATCACGACGCTATCGGTTGTAAATTTGTAAAAATATAACCTTTTTAGAATTTTGAAATTCCCAAATTAAACCTAGACAAGTAAAAAAAAAAATGAAAATTTTTGAAAAAATTTGGGGTGATTAGCGGTTCCAATAGAGTTTTGTGTAAGGCTTGTTATTAGGACTTGCAAGATTCAAGGTTTTAGCATCCCCCCCACAGTTAAATTACACATTGTCCTCAATGTATCCCAAAAATAAGTTTTTAGGTTGATTAAATGTGTGAAAAAGCAAAAATTTGTGTTACTGGACTCCTGGACATGGCCCCGTGTTGTCCGGGCACGGCCCCGTGTTCAAGTGCCAGTAACAAAATTGAAAAAGAGTAACAAAATCCTGGACACGGGGGCGTGTTGGGTGAACACGGCCCGTGTCCAGGTTACCTGAACTGGGCATTTTCTGCAGACTGTGCAGCACGGGGCCGTGTTGGGCGGACACGACCCGTGCTGAACTTACTGTAATGAAGAAAATTGTTGGATGGCCCTGTTTTCCTGCATGGAGTGCTGGTTTAAGTTTCCCTTGTTATCCTTTACCATCCTGAGTGTATTTTATTCCTGAAAATTAAAACTAACTAGAAAACATAAAGATTAATCTAAACTAAACTATGGATAGTTCCGTGGAATGCCTCCGTGGTGCGCCACGTTTATAAGGGTCCTTGGCTAGACCCAAAGCCTGGTCATATGTTACTCAAGTGGGATGTTTTGCATCCCATGCTACACCGCCGGAGAGCGTCATCCAAGCTTGAGTCTATGACCTTCATGTAGTTGACCGGGTCTTCGTCTTCTACTCTCTTTCCAACTCCAAACTTCACTTCCTCGTCCCCAAACTTCAATGTTAGAGTTCCGTCATTCATATCCACCACTGCTTGAGCGGTGGCTAGAAATGGCCTCCCGAGGATGAGAGGGACATCGGCGTCTTCCTCCATGTCTAGGATGACAAAGTCGGTCGGGAAAACGAAATTGTCAACTTTGACCAATAGATTTTCAGCGACACCTTGTGGAAATTTGACGGATCTGTCGGCGAGTTGTATGCTCATCTTTGTAGGGCTCGTTGTTCCTAGGCCGAGTCGTTTGAACATTGATGTGGGCATGAGGTTAATGCTAGCCCCAAGATCGGCTAGTGCATTACGAATGGGGGATTCCCCAATCGAGCAAGGAATCGTGAAGCTTTCGGGATCGATTTTCTTTTGTGGGAGTTTGTTGAGTACTAAGGCGGAGCATTCTTCGCCTAAGTTAACTAATTGCAATGATTCAATTTTCCTTTTGTGAGTGCGGAAGTCCCTCATAAATTTTGCATATTTAGCCATTTTGGTTAGGACCTCGATAAAAGGAATATTAACATGCAATTGTTTTAGTAAATTTTCGAACTTTGCGAATTGCTCATCGGTCTTTTGACGATTTAACCGACCGGGGTATGGAACCGGAGGAGTCTTGGTGGGCTCTTGATTTGGTGGAGAAGCCTTTTCTGGTTGTGGTGCGGGTGGAGCCGTGGTTTGGCTGGATTGACTTTTTTCAGCCGGCGGTAATGGAGCCTCCTCTGGACCCACGGTTCGGTTTCTCAATGTGATGAGATGTACTTGCGCTTTTGGGTTGGTTTCGGTATTGCTTGGTAACACGCCTTGTGGTCTCTCGGAGAAATTTTGAGCTACTTGATTTAATTGTTTTTCAATGTTTTGAATGCTAGCTTGTTGATTTCTAAAATTCAATTCCAATTGCTGAAATCGATCCGAGTTTTTCTTTTCGGTGTCGAAGATGAGGCGAGATACAGTATCTTCAAGCCTTTCTCGTCCACCTTGTTGTTGAGAAACGTTTTGTGGTTGTTGAAAGTTAGTTCATTGGTTTTGTTGGTTACTACTATTGCCGGGATCTCTCCAACCAAGGTTAGGGTGGTTACGCCATCCTTGGTTGTAGGTACCCGTTGGTGGACCCGACGACCTAGGTCTATTATCAATGTAGTTTACCATTTCTGTTTGATCGTCTACTTCTTTCATACAACTCCAATTTTCATGTGGTCCACCACACCCCTCACAAGCCATAACCGAGGCCGTTTTTGCCATTTCTAACCTTTTGATTTTTGAAGAGAGGGCCTCGATTTGGGCTTGTAAAGAAGTGCTTTCATCAACCTTATGGGCGCCCGGGGCAATAGATTTTTACCTCGGGGAGTGTGCCACTGAAAATTGGTTTGAGCAATTTCCTCAATTTGATTATATATTTCATTTGGGCGACGATTACCTAGAAGTCCCCCGGAGCTAGAATCAAGTGTTTGTCTTGTGTGTGGCAACAACCCATTGTAGAAAGTGGATACTTGTTGCTATACCGCAAGATCGTGATGAGGACACTTTCTTAGTAGCTCCTTGAACCTTTCCCAAGTTTCATATAAGGATTCCCCATCCTCTTGAGAATATGTATTAATTTCAGTCATTAATTTAGCCGTTTTAGCAGGAGGGAAATACTTATATAGAAACTTTTGGGCTAGTTCATCCCAGGTGTTTACTGATCCAACTAGGAGGGTGTTAAGCCAAGCCTTAGCTTGGTCTTTTAGTGAAAATGGAAACATTCGAAGGCGGATGGCGTCGTTTGATGCTCCATTGATCCGAAAGGTATCACATATTTCTAAGAAATTAGTAATATGTAGATGGGGATCCTCGTCCGCAAGCCCATGGAAGGTTGGGGAGTTTTGAAGCATTTGTATCAAATGCGGCCGAAGTTCGAAGTTATTGGCTTCAACATTCGGTGCATTGATAGCGGCGCCGAGATTACCTACAGTGGGTCGTAGGTAATCCATGAGGGTACGTTGGTCCGCCATTTGAGGTGGGTCCCCCGAAACTCTCTCTTGGTTTTAGATTTAAGTCTTTTTCTGAGAAAGCGTTCGGGTTCTTCTAGAGGTTCTTTTATGTCTCTACTAGAACTGGAGCTCATGCACTACGTAGGAAGTCCAAATGTGGCATCTAGGTTCCAAGTCCTGCAATAAAAACAGAAAAGAATGTTGGTCAGAAGGTTCACCACGGCCCCGTGTTCAGTGAACACGGCCCGTGGTCGGAGATACAGTGATTGTTTTCCGGATCCCTGTTATTGGGAGTTGGACACGGCCCCGTGTTGCACCGACACGGCCCCGTGCTCAGCCCTCTGTAACTCGGAAAATAAAAACTGCCAGTAACAACGCTGGGCACGGCCCGTGTCCGACCAGGCACGGCCCGTGCTGAGCTCTGCAGAAGCTGAAAAACTAAGAAAAATCTAAAAAAATAGAAAAATAAGAAAAAAACGATTAGGCCGTTGATTCCTAACTTTCTTAAAATCCTTGTGTCCCCAGCAACGGCGCCAAAAACTTGATGTGCGTGAGTGTTATTAGTTTTTAATGTATATATTAAGCCCTTTTTAACACTTTTTTAGCCAAGTTTTAAATTTATAAAAACGATATTTACTAACACTAAACACACATATGGGCAAGTGCACCCATCGTGAGCGTAGTATAGTGTTGGCAAGATACCAAGGTCGTCCAAGGACACAAGAGCTTTTAGTACCGGTTTATCCTCAACGTCTAATCAAAACTAAAAGTTTAGAAAAATGTTTTAAACTAGAAAAATAAAAACTAACTAAAATGCTGAAAAATAAAAATAAAAATAAAAATAAAACAGATAGACAAGATGAATCTCTTGGCTCCGACTCGTGTTTAGTGTAACCTTTGATTATTTCCGCACTTTTGCACTATTTAAGAGATTATCTTAGTTATTGTAGTAGGCCCTTCTTTTGGAGGTGACGTTACCCTCAACCCAGTAGTTTGAGTCAGCAGGGATACAATCCTAAAGGGTTGGATTATTGAAAGATAATTAATTAAGTTATTAATGCATAATGTGGTAGGCCCCTCTTTTGAAGGCGACGTTACCCTCGGCTAAGCAGTCTGAGTCAGCAGGGATACAGTCCTAAGTAGCCGGGTTAAAGTTTTAATAGTAGCTTAACTTATGAGGGGATCAAAGAGTTTGGACCCCCGTCATCCAATACCGTTAAGTATTGAAGGAGGTCCTACTAAATTTGACCCAGGTCCTTTGCAGGATCTATACACTGAACAATGGCAAGACTCTTACCAAACCGTTCCCTTAACCCCCGACCAGGTAGCCAACATACCTCCATATAGACCGTGGAGATATGAATGGTGAAAATCTTTTATTTTATATAGACAGTAAAATAATGCCAAGACACCACGGACAAACGATAAGGAATAATCACCTTCAACATAAGAAACCAGTTATTAAAGTCATTAATACATAACCAATTAAAAAGTGCGAAAAGATTAAAAATAAAAAGTATTACACTAGACACTTTGTCTTCACCAAGTGATGTAAGAGACTTAGGCAAACATGGCCTTGATTGTCAAGAACTCTTACGATCAATCTTGGATCCCGAGACGACTCACACACTCTATGATGGTGGTGGATGATGGTGTTATGGTGGTGGTGGGTGGTGGGTGAAGTGTGAGAGAGGTGGAGTGCCAAGGGATGGTTTGAGCTTGAGCCAAGCACTCCTATTTATAGGCTGAACAGAAGCTTGGGCACGGCCCCGTGTCTGTTGGGCACGGCCCCGTGTCCATCCTCTTCCCTGTCTTTATTAATTGCTTTTGTCTGCATTAGTTGACCATGGCCCCGTGTCCGCTGGGCACGACCCCGTGTGCAGAAGCATATCTGTACTATCAAGATTTGCCTGGATTCTGCGAATCTTATAGTTGACCACGGCCCCGTGTCCGCTGAGCACGGCCCCGTGGTGGGCGATGGAAGCTTCTACAACTTTGTCTTTTATGCTGACACTTGGGCACGCCCCCGTGCTCATTGAGCACGGGGCGTGTTCAGCCTTCTGTTCTCTTGTTTTGCTTGGAAAGATGCTTTCGGGGAGGTCAGGCATGCCATGTTTGTTCCT
>JARYGA010038139.1:0-68852 GCA_030545235.1 Helianthus tuberosus | reverse complement strand
AAAATAGGGGAACTATGTACTCACATGAAGTGCAAAGTATCCTCAATCAATAGAAATTCAACAAACTCAAGTAAACCAGAGAAATCAAGCGGCACCTAGTAATCGAATCACTAGTAAATAAATTGACACCTCAATCGGAAGATCGGATAGAATGAGGTCTTGTAAACCAAATGAGTGTTGGAACTCATGTGATATGGTTTAACAAAGTCTACATTCTAGATCGGAACCTAACCTAAGTGCTTTCGACCCGTTACGACCCATTAAGGTAGCTTACGCTACTTTAACGCGTCGTGCGCGCATAAGCGCGTTCGGACCGCCTAACTAGTCCTATGACAAGTATTATATGCCTTAACATGTCTAATAATGTTGGCTAATCAATTTAGATGTCAAAATTTAGGTTACATATGCTTAAAATGAATTTATGCATAAAAAGGGCATTTTGGTAATTTTCCTAAGGCATATAAACTACCTATCATACAACTAGCTAAACATAGTGACCATCAGGTATAACCTCGGAAGGTTATTACCTATACAACTATGGTCACCTAATGTGTTTGGTCGGATCCTAATGATCGACCAAACGGGTCGGGTTCGAAAGTATAAGCGGTTGTTTAGACCGCTTACCTTACGACCCTACATAAGAACTAAACCTAAAGTGACGAGATAAACATGTTAAAACATGCTTAATGAGGTTTGAAAACAGGTTTGGTATCAAAACAAACGGTTTTGATACCTAAAAGTAGTTTGGTTACAAAATACGCAAGAATACGCATTTTGGCCGAAACTACGACTCGCCACTATGCCTAGATAACGTGGTAATCAGTAGGTATAGTCACAAGAGACTAAAACCATCGTGATTACGCTCACGTTATGAAGTTCAAACGAACTTCATGTTGACCATAAACTGGTCAAAGGAGAAAGTCAAACACAGTTTGACTTTCACGCGAAAAAAAGAACGAAAGAGGACTTACAACGGGTCCAAGAATGGAAATCTAGATCCAACTTGCTCAGGTATGAGGTGCTAAGCCCCAACTTAGAGAAAATAGATCAGATTATGTGAGTTGCAACAATGAGGAGCATGGGTATTTATAGGACCGTTAGGATCGTTCCTCGAAAAAAGAGCTTCGATCTCATCCGTACACATGTGCCCATGATTTTGTGAAACCATGAGAGCCCCTAGTTTCATTAAAACCATGTGCAAATGAGGGGAACAGCTGGAACAAGCTGGAATTTAGATTTTTCATTTTGGTCCCCTCCTAAGATAACTATGGCAGAATGTCAATTTTGGTCCCTGAATGTGCAAAACATGTTTTTTGATGCATTTTTGACACGTGTAAGCCCCGTTAATCCCATTTCAAGGCTCTAAAATGAAGTTAAAGTATAGGGAACATGAAACATGCTAAAAAATATCACAGATGTCGGTTCGTTTGGTCGTACGGTTGCGTTGTTCGGTTAATTACGACGAAACACGAACGAATGCGAAAAACGATCCAAATTACGCGACGAATGGAATTTTATCATGCCAATCACTAAAATAAAATATTTTAATGATTACATAAAGTTTTGGATGTCCGGATGTATTCAGAACGTAAGATATGCGCGAAAATGCAAACTTATGCACTTTTTGACGCTTTTAGTCCCTGAATGACCAAAAAGTTTATTTTAGCACACCGAACCCCTCAAAGCCTATTTCTAAGCTATGTAAAGGATATTTAGGGTATTTTTAACTTATGGTCATGTTCCGGAATGTTTGTTACAGTACAAATCGGCATACTTTCAAAGTTTGTCGAAATTAGTCCCTGTAAGCGAATAAACTTGATTTCGCCACACCAAACCCTCCAAAACTTATTTCTAAGTTATGTAAAGGTTATTTATGGTATGTTAAGCCTATGTCACTATTCCAGAGTGTTTGTTGCGTTAAACTAACTGCGTTTACGCACCAGTTTGCGTATAACCTTCCAGAAAGCTATTTAAAGCTTGAAATCCGAATCGAATCAAATCGTAAAATCATCAAACACAAATACACACATAATAACGCCAAAACACATATAATAACACCAAAGCACATTGTTTTATTGATGATTGACATTGTTTTATATTATACATCGATTACAGAGCAGAGTTGTCACATACCCCCCCCCCCTCATGATTTACGGCCCCAAGGGTGGCCCACCCATGATCCCCCAATCTCACTAGATATTGCTTAATCTTCTTTGATTTGACATAGATCTTGTATTGTACTTCTTGAGACATATGATCCATTGGACATTAGTTAAACATGGTTATAAGTAACCATCAACATCTTCATCTTCACAACACCACATCTCTTCTACTCTCTCCCTCCCTCTCGACCGTAGGTAACCACCACCACCATCATCATTTTCCTTTCAAGTCCATTCAATACAAGATTATTCCAAGGTGTTAGAAGGTGTTTTATGAAGCTTGGTGCTTGTAGAACTTGAAGGACCTCCATCAATTGCTTTTATCCACTCCATTTTCATCTTGTGTTCTTCCCTAGCTTTGTGCTGGTTGTAAGACTCTCAAAACCCTTGTTTACTTCTATTTTAGTTGGTTAAAAGATGTATTTTGATGATTAATCACAAGAACACTAAAAGACATAATCTTGAATCTTGAACATAAGCTTAACATATGTTGATATATTGGTGAAATAATGTTGTTTAGTGTATGTATGATGTTTGCTTGTTATTTACTTGAGATTATGATGTTGATCATCATAAGAAGCTTGCTAGATTGTGATTAAACACATGATCTAGCAAGTTAGAGGATGATTATGTGTTAACACAAGGAGACCATCCTCATATATAAGCATGAACTTCAATAAAAAGATGATTTCTTGACAAATAATAAACAAAGTGAGTTGGTAGTCTTATGGATCCAAGATTTACAAATGATTTTCCAAGAGAACCAAGTTCAAAATATGTTTTTTAGTAGAACTGGATTCTTACTTAAACCTACACTAATTTTTAGTGGAAAAACAAGTGTATAAACACCTATGAAACAAGAAGATCTAATAAATAAACATTTTTTTTGTAAAATATGTTTACAAGTTGTAAACACCTAGTTTCTTTAAGAATGGGATTTTTGGAGGAATAAACACACTTTAAAGGGTAACTAAACTCACTAAACACTTTACCAAGTTACTACAAGTTTTTATGAAAGATCAAGTTCATGTTGATATGTAAATTGAATAGTTTTTTACACTTGGTGAATGTAAGATGTTTAGGGTTTGATTGTTGATTGTTATGATGATTTTTGGAAAAGAAAATGATATGCTTTAATAGCATGGACACCTCCATTTTCAAAGGAAACTATGGCAAAATTTTCTAAAAATATAAACACATAAAGAAATATTTTCTAACAAATATTTACTAGTGTATTTTGACTATGGTTTTCAATACAAATATTGGAGGTTGGTTTTTGTAAATAAAAATGGGTGAATATATATTTAGAATATATATTTATATTAAGACACTTGTGTGAATATTTGTGTACTTTGTGAAATAGTTATATTATTTTAGGGTAAAATAATATAACTTAACAAAAAATACCAAAAACTTACAAATCCGAAATAATACCAAAGATCACAAGGAATAAATATATAAGTTACCCACTAAATGTTGTGAAACCAAATACAAGAGCGTAACTCATGAAATATTCCGGAAAATACCGTTATAAATGTATTTTTGGTAAATATTGTTTTGGATACAAGAAATGAAAATATGATTTTTGTAAATACTACAAAAGTAATATTGTATTTTCGACAAAGAGAAAATATATTATTTTTGGAAGTAAAAATATATTTTCTTTAATGTTTAGAAGATATATGATTTTTGAGAAAAATATATATTTTCTTGAAATACATTATTTTTGGACAAAATAAGCTTATATATATTTTCTAAGTGAGGCTTGAAAATATATTGTTTTGAAGATATATATTGAGAATATATTGGCATATTTGGAATAATACACCGAAATACGACGCCAATACATGGCAAGTTATACAAATATGAGAATGCAAATGTACCTGTATGAGATACCCCATCCTTGGGAAGGAAATACGAAAATAAATACTTGAGAAGTATTAATACAGAAAGATTGTTTAAAAAATTATTCCAAAATAAAATATAATTTAGGTTAAAATAATTATTATTTTGACAAATAATTATAACTTGGGATAATGTTAACGACATAAAAGAAACGTAACTGAAAAACGTATATAATAAGGCAAGGTACGGCCCGTTCGTCTAATAGACCTTAGAACATTGTAGGTAGTCGTGTTTGCTGAGGAGATTTGGCTTACGATTCTGAAGACGCAATACTGTGAGTTCATGTCCCCCTTTTCTTTAACTGTTTTCAGTTTTATACTTCGGGGGTGAAATACATGTTACAATTATTACAAACGTTTTATACATGGTATGAATAGCTTAGGGAGGGTATACTGCTTGATCATGTGAAAGTTGGGTATAACACTTAAGGCCATTAATCCTCGTCGTAGAACCGAGGGACATGAGTGATAGATCTATTTGGGTGTAGCGAGCCCACACCCATGAGGACCAGGGTGGCCCATGTGGTGACTATGTCCACAAACTGAAGCCGTGGCAAAATCCGCTAGGTTTGAGTCTTCCTGCACCATTTTCACACATACCATTGGCTTTGCAACCCATTGGTGATCTCTTTTTCCTTATTGCTACATACCAGGGACATACATTCTTACAGACATACTTTAAGGTTTATTCATACACACACACATGAACTCACTCAACTTTTATTGATGTTTTTCAAATTACATGTATTTCAGGGAGCTAAGTGGATCTGGCAGGTGTTGCATGTTTTCCAGCTGCGTTACAAATAAAAGATGTCATCCGAGTCGCTAGGGTTTAGGAGAGGTATCTTACTCCTGGACGAGATACATGGTCCTAAGCTCGGGTTGGTTTAAGTCATGTTGTCAAGTCTTCGTGAACTCATTAAAACATATTATGGTTTGTAACTTAAATTCGGTGTCAACGTTTCAGACAATTATGCTATGTTGTTTTCAAACTAAATTTTATGGATGAACATCTTATGGTTTTATCATATAGCGTTGTTATGATTGAATGCTATGGTATTAAGAAGTCACACCAATAACCACGCTTCCGCAAAAGTCAGGGTGTGACAGTGTGACAGAACCCAACTTGTCCTTTGCTATCCTATACAAGGCTGGAAACATACTAGAAAAGGGGTTCGTAGATGCCCACCGATCATTCCAAAACTGAATGGTTTGCCCGTTTCTGACTGCGACTTTCAACCGATTATGAATGATAATGTCATCCTCCTTAAGCACCTTGTCCATGGATACAATATCTTTCCACATGCCTAGATTAGAATTTTTTACCGGCACCATTTTTTCTTGCAAGTGGTATTTATTAATAGAGCGAATAACCATGGCCCAAAATTGGTCTGGATCGTTTCTTAGGTTTCACCACCACTTCGACATCATGGCGATGTTGAAGTCTTTAATCCCACCGATGCCCGCTCTACTAAGGGCATTTGGCTTAATAATTTTGTCCCACCGAACCCATTAATTCTGTGCCCCATGTTCGATCTACCCCAAATGAACGATCTTCTCAAACCTTCTAATAAGTTCAGCACTTTTTTAGGAGCTTTGAATAGAGAACGGTAGTAGGATGGTAAATTCCCAAGGACGGATTTCGCCAAAGTAACCCTCCCAGCTAGTGAGAGGGTTTTAGCCTTCCATGTCGAAAGCTTTCTTTTGAATTTTTCAATGACAGGATCCCAATATTTTGCATGCTTCATATTAGCTCTGATAGGAATACAAAGATAGGTGAATGGGAAAGATCCAACTCCACAATTTACGATACGAGAGAGCCTAGAAACCTCATCACCGTCCATACCCACACCAAAGAGATGGCATTTTTGGTAGTTAACTTTAATCCCGGTTACAAGATTAATCCATCTAAGGAACCGGCTCAAGCTCAACACGTTATGTTCGGACCATTCTCCAATGAACAAGACATCATCCGCGTAGCATAAATGGCTAAGGGTCGAGCCATTGTTTGGGAGAGTAATGCCATGAAAAAGCCCAATATCTACCGCTATCTTCATAAGCATATCGAGAACTTCCATAGCTAAGATAAATAAAAATGGGGATAGGGTCACCTTGTCTTAACCCTCTCTAAAACGGGAACTCTCTCGACGGGGAGCCATTGACAAGCAAAGATTCTCGATTAGAAGCAAGGCATCCCTTTATCCAAATAACCCATTCTTCCAAAAAGGACATGTATTCTAAAAAGGCACTTCCAATTCAGCAAGTCATAGGCGTTCTCGAAGTCCACTTTAAAAATCAATAGCTTAGTTTTACTCTTCCTTGCCGATATCGTTTCGCTAACAATCAAGGCGCTATCCAAAATATATCCCCCACTTACAAACGCCGATTGATTTAGGGAGATTTAAGACTCCATGACCCTTTTCAGTCGGTTTGAAAGGACCTTTGAAATGATTTTATAGACCGAACACACCAACGATATTGGGCAAAAATCTTTAACTCCTTGCGGGTCGAGATTTTTGGGTATAAGGGCCACAAAAGAAGCATTACAGCCATGAGAAATGGTACCTGTCTGTAACACTCTCTCTTATAATATAAGCGTTTACCAAACAAATAGAACTAAGCTTAATAAACGTTAAGCCAAAACATTTACATTATCCTTAGCTTAGTACTTACGAGTTTAATGAACATTTAAAACAACATTAGGATACATAAGTATTCCTTATATTACATAATTTTTACGAGTAACTAAATAAGACAAAAGTTGCGGAATAAGATCTTGAATGTGTTCGGTTCGGAAGCATTGACTTGATCATCGTCCACGTGTTTGCTTTTCCTAAAAACTGAAAATTTTAACAAACATTAGTATTAAGGGTTCCTAGAAATTAGCATAATAGAAACTACGCTTTTAAACGAATCCGATTAACTAAAACATGCAAAACTTCACCAAAAATAATGGGCACTACCGTAGCTTACGGTGGCCACCGTAAGCTACGGTAGCCACTGGGCATTCAGGGGCTGCCTTAAGGCAGTATAAATCTAGCGTAACAACTTCAGTCGCTACCATAAGTTACCGTAGCTACCGTAACATACGGTAGCTCCCTCGCGTCCCGCGTGAAAGCCTGGCCAAGCTTACGCGGCCGCCAGAGACTCGTCTGTAGCGATTTCTTTGCTATTTTGGCTGTTTTGACCTGTTTATTCTCGTTTCGTGCTTTTTAAAACATCAAATTACAATACAGGATATTACTTCGTATCAAGGTGACCCACCTTTGGGTTCTTTATATTCAACACTCACGCTCCCATTACCGGTTTGCGTGTTTAATACGTTACTACCCGTCACCCGGGCTTATAGTTTACGGATAAGGTACTCTCGTTACCCGGTTTGTACCTACCCTTGATAACCCGTTTGGTTTGCCGTTATGAAGTCCATCATTCAAGCAAACCAAGCCACTTAAATCTCACATTCCAAATTACCAACAAATATCAATAACAAAGACTAATTAACAATAGTAACAAAGCGTTAGCCACGTACCTTAAAGCTTTCCTTTCAAGCGAGTGTCCGCACCGGCTTGACTTCCCGACACCTCGCTCGTGTTGCCTAAAATACACAATCCAATTATCATTAGAACCTTTCGGCTCATAACTTAAGCTTGTTAACTTAGCCAAACACCACAATTAGTGTCTATCAACTTCTTTTAGGCGTTTTATCAAGCATCTTGTGTGCATACTTCACAATTAGCCATATCATTCTTGTTATTGAAGTTTTCTAACCACAAAAACCCCTTATTAACAAGTAGAATGTTTACTATCCTCATTTTATATCTAATTTCTGATTATACTTGTTTCAACATCATTATTTACCTTCAGATTTCATGAGCTCCGATTATACATCAAAAACCCGATTGTTCATACTTGTGCATTCAACCGATTACCTAGTCATAACAAATGTTCTACTCATATTTATCAAAACTTTACTTGAAATCATGTAGATTATACTATTTTTAACATAATTTCAGCAGATTATTACTCAATTTTGCATCATAAATTTCATCAAGAATTCAATACACAAGTATGCATCAAATTCCCAATATATCTTATGAAGAGAAGGTGTTAGGCACTCTAATTCAGCAACATGCAAATCAGAATCATGTGATTTAAGGGTTGAATTTGATGGGCAAGATCAAGAACTAGGGTTTTAGTCCCTGTTTTCTTCCTCTGGTCGCACACACCCACGCACGTTTGTGTGTGTGCGTGATTTTCTTGATTTATATTTATTTTAGTAAAAACCAAGTTTCTCACTTTTGCTGAATTAGTCCCTCTGGTTTTCTTTATTTGACTTGTATTAAACTATCATTTTCTTTCATACTTTTATTATATGGCATTTTAGCTATTAACTATTTTTGGGGTGTTACAAGTCCACCCTCCTTAAAGAGGGTTTCGTCCCCGAAACCATTTTACACACGAAAGTCATAATGTATATACGTACCGAAAAGTGAAGGGTAGAGCCGTCTCATTTCCTCTTCAGACTCCCAAGTGGTGTCTGGTCCTTTCCGGTGTTCCCATTTGACCTTTACTTGGTCGATTTCTTTATTCCTTAAACCCTTAACTTTACGGTCTAGAATTATGATAGGCCTCGCTACGTAGTTGAGTTTATTATCAATTTCTATATCATTGAGGGGAACATAGGCCGCATCATCCACTAAACACTTCCGCATATGCGAGACATGGAACGTGTTATGTATCCCACTTAGTTCCTCCGGTAATTCTAGTCGGTATGCCACCTTACCCACTCGCTCCAAAATTTCAAAAGACTATAAATCGCGGACTCAACTTTCCTCGTTTTCTGAATCGGATAACTCCCTTCCATGGAGACACCATAAGCATCACCCTATCGCCAATTTGAAATTCGATGGCCGTTCGTCTCTTATCTGCATATGATTTTTGCCGATCCTGAGCAGCCTTTAAATGTGCTCGGATCATATCAATTTTCTCGTTCGTAACCCGAAGCACATCTTTATGAGCAAGCTCTCGAGGGCCTACTTCTTCCCAGCATATCGGCGTCCTACATTTTCTACCGTAAAGCATTTCATATGGGGCTCCACCAATACTTGAATGGTAGCTGTTGTTATACGAAAATTCCACTAACGGCAGATACGCATCCCAACTACCGCCGAAATCTATTATACATGCTCGAAGCATATCCTCTAACGTCTGTATCGTTCGCTCACTTTTCCCGTCGGTTTGCGGGTGATATACGGTACTAATCAACAGCTTGGTACCCATTTGTTCTTGAAATTCCTGCCAGAAATTCGAAGTAAACCGGGTATCTCTATCGGACACGATAGTTGCAGGCACTCCGTGGCGTGCTATGATCTCGTTCACGTATACTTCCGACATCTTCTCAGAGGTGTAGGTTTCTCGAATAGGGATAAAGTGAGCGCTCTTGGTTAGTCTATCTACAACTACCCAAATGGCATCAAATCCCCGAGCTGTTCTTGGCAATTTCGTCAACAGGTCCATAGTAACATGTTCCCATTTCCAAACTGGAATATCTAGTGGTTGGAGTTTGCCATAAGGTTTTTGATGCTCCGCTTTGACTTGTAAATAAGTCATGCACTTTTCCACGTATTTAACCACATCTCTTTTCATCCCTGGCCACCAGTAGTTTTGCTTCAAATCTCTATACATTTTGGTCGCCCCAGGATGGATCGAATAGCGAGACTTGTGAGCCTCGTCAAGTAGAAGATCCTTAACACCACATGTGTTTGGGACCCAAATCCTACCATACCGGTATTTCATCCCATTACTTCCTTCCACAAGATCTTTTATCAACCCTTTTATACGCTCTTTCTTCCAATTCTTTTCCCTTACTGCTTCGATCTGGGCTTCTCGGATTCGTTCAAGCAAGCCTGAAGTTACTACCAACTGCATAATGGGAGAGGTGCATCTCCTATAGCGCTACTATTGTTAAGGCGGAACTACACACTCTGGATTAAACGTCACATAGCACAAAGAGTCAAGAATCAAGAATCACAAGTTTCATGTTCGCATAGGATAGAGTATAAGTTTCAAAGATTCAAATTTATGTTTCATAGAATACATGTTACACCCCAAAAGTTTAAAGTAAAAGGGGATCGAGTATACTCACAGTGATTGCTTAACAGTCGCAACTGTTATTGGATCAAAGGGAGCTCTTTTTAGAGTTAGCCTGATTAGATTACAATAGGGTAAGAGTCGGGCAGGATAACGAGATTGCTCAGAGTGTTGAAACAGTCACCGGATTGAAGGACTGTACGATCGGACGGCTGTCCGATCGGATTACCGGTCGTTCGGGTGGCATGCGTGTTGAGATGGCTGCCCGATCGGATGGCCATCCGATCTGGTTGCCAACCGAGTGGAATTTCACAATTAAGAAAAAAAGACGAAGGTGGCTATCCGATCGGACGGTAATCCGATCGGCTTGTCACTTGGTCCTAGTGCAGAAACTTGGGTCGTTCCAATCGGACGACTGTCCGATCGGACGGCTGTCCACCTAGACTTCCAAGCTTGATAGTTTACCAATGTTTTGCAAAAATTCTGACCTTGAAAATTACAGGTGACGTCACGACACAGACTGAGGCCGTAGTAACTTATCATCTCACAGACATTCTGGTCGGTCGAGAATCACCCCAGTCCGACCCGTTTGTTTGTTAGTGACGGGTTTATGCCGGAATCCATCCCGTGATCGTCTTTATTAGCGAATAACCAAACCTACTCTAGACCACCGTTCTAGTCTACAGTCCGTTCAGTCCCGTTTAACACCGAAGTAAATCCGTTATTCAAAGAATTAAATGAAGGAACTCAAGTTTTAGTATACCTTAGATTTAGCTTAGATTTGAAGAATTACGCATGGAATCCCTTAGATCTAACTTAGATCATCACCAAGAATGTCGTCATATGGCATTTTGTACTAACCACCATGATGACATCATCCTCAAGATCTCAGATCTGAGAGATTTCACGGTGAAATATGTGATTTCAAGCGAGAATCACGTAGAGAATGAAGTGTAGACTAAGAATGTACAAAGATCTAGCCTAAAACGTACCGAAATCGATGAGAGGATGAGGAAAAGGACGTGTGCGCATGTTCTTGGTCGAGCAGAGCTGTCACATCACTGAAAAGGTGATGTGACAGGCCTATTTATAGGTGAGGGAGAAAAGAAGGGAAGATGGTGGTTTGGTTCGGATGGTAGTCCGATCGGACGGCTGTCCGATCGGGTGGTCATCCGGTAGGGTGACTATCCGATCGGATGGCAGTCCGATCGGATGGCCACTCTGGCCAACCCAACCTTTCCGTGTTCCAGTTCTTGCTTGTTTTGCGAGTTAGATTAAGCGTTGCATGATATTTAGGAAATAGGATAACTAGGTTATAATGCTAACACATCAGAAGCTTTACAAAATTGATAGATTCCGCCAGTGACAAGGCTCTAGTCTCTCGTTCAACCAAAAATCAAGTCTCACGAGTCTAAAGAGCCGAGCACCAAATAGATTTAGACATTTCCAACATAGACTTAGGCATTCCATCATAGATTTAGATATTTCTCATTTAGGCATTCTAATCATTAGGCATTCTAGATAGGCATTCAAGCGTAGTTTTAGACACTCAATCATATAGAATTAGGCGTTACCAACATAGACTTAGACCTTCCCAAGAAAATAGATAATCCGACATAAATTAGGGACTAGAATAACAATAAGTGAAATCTCAGGGGCTAATCTTGACAAGATCCTAAAGTTTAGGGATGCTGGGCGTTACAGTCTCCCCTCCTTTAGGATATTTCATCCCCGAAATCTTAGAAGAAGACTATTTGAAGAGATGCGGGTACTTGTCCTTTATATCACTTTTCAATTCCCAAGTGAATTCGGCGCCACGCTTTCCTTCCCACCGAACCTTAACAATGTAAATTTTGTTGCACCTCAGACGATTGATAGTTTGATCCATGATTTCGACCGGTTTCTCCACAAATTGAACAGCCTCATTTATTTGCATGTCTTTAAGAGGAACTTGCAGTCCTTCGTCGGCTAGGCATTTCCGTAGGTTAGATACGTGGAACACTGGATGCACGTTGTTTAGCTCTTGTGGTAAGTCGAGTTTGTATGCTACCTTGCCAATCCTTTTAAGTATCACGAAAGGACCCACATAGCAAGGAGCAAGCTTTCCCTTCTTCCCAAAACGAACTACTCCCTTCCAGGGAGATACCTTGAGTAAAACTCGGTCACCAACAACAAACTCCATAGGCTTCCGCCTGTTATCAGCATAGCTCTTTTGTCTGCTCCTAGCCTTGATCAAGTTATCACGGATCTGAAGAATCTTATCCATTGTCTCTTGAACAATCTCAGGGCCAGTGAACTGATTTTCCCCAACCTCATGCTAGCTGAGAGGAGATCGGCATTTTCACCCATATAAAGCTTCGAAATGAGCCATCTGAATACTGGAATGGTAGCTATTGTTGTACGAGAATTCTATCAATGGTAAATGTACATCCCATTTACCACCAAATTCGATGACACAAGAATGGAGCATGTCCTCTAGGGTTTGAATAGTACGCTCGGTCTGCCCGTCCGTCTGAGGATGGAAGGCCGTGCTAAGATTCAAGTGCGAACCCATAGCGAACTGAAACGTTTGCCAAAGACACGAAGTAAAACGACCATCATGGTCCGAGATTATGTCAAGAGGTATGCCATGATGGCATATAATCTCATCAGTATAGACTCGAGCAAGTTTCCCCACCTTGTAATCCTCCCGAATGGGAAGGAAGTGAGCGGATTTGGTCAAACGATCAATGATCACCCAAATACTGTCGTGACCTTTATAGGTACGGGGTAGCTTAGTAATAAAGTCCATGGCAATGCTATCCCATTTCCTGACAGGGATCTTAGGTTGTTCCAAGAGTCCAGAAGGACGCTGGTGTTCAGCCTTTACCTTCGAGCAAGTAAGGCACTTAGACACATACACCGCAATGTCCCTCTTCATGCCAGGCCACCAATAAGTTGTACGCAAATCCTGATACATCTTATCGGCACCTGGATGGATAGAGTAACGGGATTTGTGAGCCTCAGTCATAATGAGCTCACGAAGATTATCGCGATCTAGCACCCAGATACAATTTAGATAATACTACAGGCCATCAGATTTAGTTTCGAGCTAGTCCATCCTAGCGCCGTGGATTTCTTCTTCTAAACTTCCTTCATTTGCTGATGAATACTGAGCTTCACGAATACAAGCATGCAGATCACTAGAGATGCGAATAGCCTTGAAATGGGTCTTACGACTAAGGGCGTCAGCTACTACATTCGCCTTGCCAGGATGATAGCGAATTTCACAGTCGTAATCGTTAAGAAATTCCACCCAATGTCTCTGTCGCATGTTCAGCTCTTTTTGGTCAAAGATATGCTGAAGGCTCCTATGGTCGATGAAGACCACACACTTAGTACCATAAAGGTAGTGTCGTCAGATCTTTAACGCAAAAATAACCGCACCAAGCTCCAGATCGTGAGTAGTGCAGTTCTTCTCATGCATCTTGAGCTGACGAGAGGCATAAGCTATAACCTTGTCTCGTTGCATGAGCACACAGCCCAATCCACGATTCGAGGTATCACAGTATACCACAAAATCGTCATTGCAATCAGGTAGAGTTAACACATGAGCATTACACAAAAGGTTCTTAAGAGTTTGAAAGGATTCCTCTTGTTCGGGACCCCAAACAAAAGGTTTCTCCTTTTGGGTTAGCGTAGTAAGAGGAACATCGATTTTAGAAAAATCCACGATGAATCGGTGGTAATAACCCGCCAGTCCTAGGAAAGAACGAATCTCAGACACGGATTTAGGCGTACACCAATTCTTCACTGCCTCAATCTTAGTAGGGTCAACATGAATACCCTGACTACTAACAATATGACCAAGAAATTGTACTTCATTAATCCAAAACTCACACTTAGAGAACTTAGCATACAGACGTTCACCACGTAGAAGTTCATGCATAAGACGTAGGTGGCAAGCATGATCAGCTTTAGACTTAGAATAAATAAGAATATCATCAATAAAGACTATCACAAAACGATACAAATAGGGTTTACAAACACGATTCATAAGGTCCATGAACACTGCAGGTGCGTTGGTCAAGCCAAAAGGCATGACTACGAACTCGTAGTGCCCATATTGTGACAACTGTACTCTGTAATCGATGTACGATGTAAAACAATGATGATTATTAATAAAACAATGTGATTTGGTGTTACTATATGTTTTTTGATGTTATTATGTGTGTATTTGTGTTTGGTGAAATTTCAATTAGATTCGACTCCAATTTCAAGCTTTAAATCGCTTTCTGGAAGGTTATACGCAAACTGGTGTGTAAAAGCAATCAGTATAACGCGAAAAACACTCTGGAATAGTGACATAGGCTTAACATACCTTAAATAATCTCCACATAACTTAGAAATAAGTTTTGAATGGTTTGGTGTGTTGAAATCAACTTTGTTCGATCGCAGGGACTATTTGTGTCAAACTGCAAAACTATACTGATTTGTATAGTAACGAACACTCTGTAACTTGATCATAAGTTAAACATACCCTAAATATCCTTTACATAGCTTAGAAATAGGCTTTGAGGGGTTCGGTATGCTAAAACAAACTTTATTGGTCATTCAGGGACTAAAAGCGTCAAAAAGTGCACAAGTTTGCATTTTCGTGCATATCTTACGTTCTGAATATATCCGGACATCCAAAAATTTATGTAATCATTAAAATATTTTATTTTAGTGATTGGCATGATAAAATTCCATTCGTCGCTTAATTTGGATCGTTTTTGCGTTCGTTATGACGTCCGTCGTAATTAACCGAACAACGCAACCGTACGACCAAACGAGCCGACATCCGAGATATTTTTAAGCATGTTTTGAGTTCCCTATACTTTAACTTCATTTTAGAGCCTTGAAATGAGGTTAACGGGGCTTAAACGTGTCAAAAATGAGCTGAAATGCAAGATTCTGAAGTGCAGGGACCTGTTTTGACAATCTGTGAAACATCCTTAAGCGGGCCGCATAAGGTTTCATGTATATCTAAGCGGGCCGCGTGGCCTTGTCAGACAGAATGTTCAGAAACAGCAATCTGGGCTAAATTCAGGGGTTTTAATGTAATATTTGCAATACCTGGAGCTGGTTTTCGGCCCCCATTGTATTCTAATACCATTAACCCAAATGTATGGCCAAGATCACTCCCTCAAACCACTTGGAATCATCCTATTGATCCTAACTTACTATAATAGCAACCCCCACTTCACTTCATTCTCACACTTGATCTGAAATCATCTCTAAGTTGGGGTGTTTGCACTTCATACCTGAGCTATTTTAGATCAAACATCCTTCTTGGACCCTTTGTAAGTCCTCTTCTTGCTTGTTCTTGAGTTTCAAGCATGAAAGTCAAACAAGTTTGACTTTCAGCTTTGACCAGTCAATGGTCAACACAAAGTTCTATTGAACTTTGCAACGTGAGCGTAATCACGATGGTTATAGTCCCTTGTGACTATACCTACTGATTACCACGTTGACTAGGCGTAGTGACGAGTCGTAGTTTCGGCCAAAATGCGTATTTATGCGTATTTTGTAACCAAACTACTCTTGGGTATCAAAACCGTTTGTTTTGATATCAAAACCTGCTTTCTAACTTAACTAAACATGTTCTAGCATGTTTAGCTCGTCACTTTTAGTTTAGTGCTTGTGTAGAGTCGTAAGTCAAGCGGACTAAACACCCGCTTAGACTTTCAAACTTGACCCGTTTGGTTGATCATTAGGATCCGACCAAACATGTTTAGTGACCATAGTTGCATAGGGAATAACCTTCTGAGGTTATACCTTATGGTCACCTAGTTTAATGTAGTTGTATGATAAGTAGTCTATATGCCTTAGGTAAATGACCAAAATGCCCTTTTCATGCATAATTGGTAATTAAGCATATGTAACATAAACTTTTGTCACGTAACTGATTATGCAACATATTTAAACATGCTTAGGCATATAACACTTGTCATAGGGCTAGTTAGACGTCTCGAATGCGCTTTTGCGCGCACGACGCGTTAAAGTAGCAGTTATCTTAATGGGTCGCAACGGGTCGAAAGCACTTAGGTTAGGTTCCGATTTAGGATGTAGACTTTGTTAAACCATATCACATGAGTTCCAACACTCATTTGGTTTACAAGACCTCATTCTATCCGATCTTCCGATTTAGGTGTCTATTGTTTGACTATTGATTCGATTACTAGGTGCTGTTTGATTTCTCTGGTTTGCTCGAGTTGTTGAAGTTCTATTGATTGAGGATACTTTGCACTCCAAGTGAGTACATAGTTCCCCTATTTTACTGTTTTCAATTGTTTTGGGGTGATTCATATGTACAAAATGATTTCAAGGTTTAAACGATGATTTCAAAAACGATTAAGATGGTTTATACTAAACTAATAACGATTTCAATAAAGTGAATAAACTAGTTGGTTGTAATTACATAACGAATGGCATTCATTAGCATTGATCAAGCCGACCAGTATTAGGTTATGGTACCATAGGATCTGACAAATCCCATTATCGTACTGCACCCATGATTATGTGTGGGTTAGGTGGGTAATGACTGAATCTGAATGTTAATTTACCCTTTGGTGGTTTATTAATGCGAGAAGCGAGGTAGTCGAGTCACGAAGGTTTGAATGTTATTAGCGAGGCGACCATAAATAGTTTTCACACTTAAAACGAGGATGATTTAAACGATTTAAACGAATTATCGATTTGGGAACGAATCATACGAGATTAAACGAGTTGGATAAACGATTGGTTTTTGGTTAAGTGTTTAGATAACGGGACGGGGGTGATGTGATGAAAACATGGTAGATACACCGCTGGTACTTCTTATACATAAGTGTTTTCAACATATTACATACCGTGGCGTTATTTAGTTCGCTTGGGTAAACGATTTTGGAACGATGTCACACAAACGAGGTTTTCGAAATGATATAAACCATACGAGTTTTATTAACGAGATTTATTAACGAGTTTTATTAACGATTTAATACGAGATGTTTTACAATTTGCTTTACTAAAACAAATGTTTTTGGGTTAAGAATCATGGCTACGAGGTTTTATAAACTATAGCCCGCTTGATTTGAGTTGGTTAATTAAGTTGCAATATTATAATCTTTTCAAAACAAGGTTTTTAATAAAGTATTGCAACATTTAAACTAGCCATGAATCCGACACTCCTATAAAACCTATGTACTCGCCAGCATTTCTTTGCTGACTTTGTTTTTACATATGTTTCAGGTGTTGATGCTTGATGATGATTACTAGGATGCATGAGTCACATAGGATCTGGATGAGGCCTTAGTGACATAATAACAATATTAGTCGATATGTAACTTGTTTGTGTTGTGTTAAGACAATGTTAATGTTTAATATTATCAATAAAACGAAACACTTTTTGTATCCATGGTTATGAAACGATAATTCTGCCACGACACTCCCCGACGTTTCCGCCGCGGTTTTGTTGTTTTAACACGGTCGGGGTGTGACACATATCGAGTACGAAACGCAGTCTTAGGAATATCATCTTCGAGGACACGTAGTTGATGATATCTTGAACATAAGTCAATCTTTGAGAAACACGATGCGCCTTGTAGTTGGTCAAATAGGTCATCAATATGAGGGAGCGGGTAACGATTCTTCACGGTAAGCTTATTCAGTTCACGATAGTCAATACACATACGGAATGAACCATCCTTCTTCTTGACGAATAAAACGGGAGCACCCCACGGGGAGGTACTTGGATGAATAAAACCCTTATCGAGTAGCTTCTGGAGTTGACTAGATAACTCTTGCATCTCGGAAGGTGCAAGACGGTATGGGGCCCTGGCGACAGGAGTCGCACCAGGTACGAGATCAATACGAAAGTCAACGGATCTGAGAGGAGGAAGACCAGGAAGATCTTTCGGGAAGACATCAGTGAAGTCACACACAATTAGAACGTCGCTTATGTTCTTCCCCTTGCCTTTTTGTTCTACCACGTGAGCTAAGAAGGCAGGGTTCTGTTTACGTAAGCTTCGGCTCGCTTGTGTGCATGACATCAACCTCAGTACCTTCGAAGGTCGGCCTCCATAGATGATCAAAGTATCACCAGAGGGAAGAGGAAGACGAACAAGTTTCTTGTGACACACAATTTCAGCATGGTTCTTACGCAACCAATCCATACCGATGATAACATCAAAACTACCCAATCACATGGGTATAAGATCAATAGTGAAGACGTGGTCGTTAAGAGTCAAAGAACAATCACACACGATCGAATTCACCAGAATCGACTTACCATTAGCGACCTCAACAGAGAATGACTCAGGTAACTTGGAGCGTGTACAATTTATCAAAGACTCAAATTCCATGGACACAAAGCTTTTATCGGCACCAATATCAAATAGTATCGAAGCATAAAGGTTATTAACAAGAAACATACCATTGACGATGTCATTGTCATTGCGAGTCTGATTCGCGTTAAGGTTAAACGCTCGTCCACGAGCGGCTGGCTGCTGGTCCTGGTTCAGCTGAGGACACTGGTTACGGAGGTGGGTAGTATCTCCACACTTGTAGCATACACGAACAGCATTGACTGGCCTTGGGTTCTGCAGAGGTGCTGGAGGGGCAGGTAGAGCTGCCTGAGCTGGGGCTTGCTAAGCTTGCGGTGCAGGGTTAGCTTGACGACGGTAGGGATTCGTGTGACCGTAGCGATTACAGTTGGTGCACAGACGACAGGCAGAAGTAGCGGGATGATGGTAGTTGCAAGTTGCACACTTGGGATGAGGCCCAGTGTATTGCTTCTTAGCTTCGGGAGCAGCAGGGTTAACAGCAGCAGTAGTAGGAGCATGTTTAGCCACAAGGTTTGCAGCAGGAGTAATAACATTACATCTAGAACCCTGGGATTTCCGTTTCTTGTTCTTGCTGCCGCTTGTCTGCTGAGTAACTTGATTCGCAGACTTGGAGGGAGCAGGAGTAGCAAACTGCTTATCACGCACACGGTTGTTGTTCAAACTCACTGCTAGACGATAGACTTCTTCAATAGTTTCCAGCTGAGCTGCTTCAATGGAATCACGCATAGCAGGAGGTAGACCATTGATGTACTTAGTTATCATTCGCTTCGGAGTCGAGACCAAATGGGGGACGATAAGACTTAGCTGCTTGAACCGGGTAGTATAAGCCAGGTTATCATCACCAACCTGCTTCAAATGCCAAAACTCTTCTTCCAGCTTTAGCTGCTCATGGGGAGGGCAGAACTCAAGCATCATGAGTTCACGCACCTCAGCCCACGGGAGAGCATAGGCTTCTTCATTAGAATGGATGTTCCTCTCATTCGACCACCACTCCAACGCTCTGCCTTGAGACATTCTAGTCGCACTCCTAGTTTTTAAATGATCTGCGCACTCGCTGTTAATGAAGGTAACTTCAATGCTGTCGAACCACTCGAGCATAGTGACATGACCGTGTCGTTCCGATCAGTAAAAAACCCAATTAAACCTAGGTAGCTAGGGTAAGTCGGGTATCGTATCCACGAAGAGCATGTGGTCAGTATCGCACGACCCGTTCGATTAGTTAGACTATTTACAAACAATGTACAACGTGATTATGAAGTTTGCTAATTTTATTTGTTCAATTAATTTGAAAATAAATCAGAGTGAACCGACAATGGGTATTATCTAAAACACTTTTGATTAACTAAAATTGCAACTAAAATACTAACTAGAAAGTTGAAACAAGAATTGAGAATACGGATCACACCCGGTTCGATAATTGCAAGACCTAGGGTTCCTACATGTTTTAACTTGATTCAATTGCATATAGTGATTAACGGATTACTATCACGAAGCTTAGGTTCCAATTGCTATCAACGTCATAGACAACGGACCGTAATGCACTTCGTTGCCTCGGACATGTAAATCCTAACCTACGATAAGGCATAAGTGCACAAATTCATTTCGCAAAGTCATAACTTTATCATCGTTCGACAATTCACAAATTCAATTCAAATGCACGACAATTATCATAAGTTTCAAATACTAAACAATTTGTCACAAAACCAAATTAAAATACAAATGTATAAACCCTAGAAATCTTACAACATCTACACCGGGGTGAAACTGATGAGACTAGCGGCTCATTGTTGAATGGGCGCGATCACAAGCTTGAGATAGTGATGAAGACATGATGATGTTATGATGATTGGTGGGAGATGTTTGATAAAAAGGATGTATATCCCCTCCAAAAGATGTATTGACGGCTGCTCAAAAATTGATGGTATGATGTTGGGCCTTGATTATGTCTAGTGGTTATCAAAAGCCCAAAAGTAACTAAGGGGCCTGCCAATCTTTCGTGGATTGTTGCTGCCAAACCAGTCCCTCATGAAGGAGTCCACGAACTAGGTTTTAAAAAAACTTTAAAACCTTGCATTAAACAATCACGTGCCAACCCACTCCTTTGCGTCGTTTCCTTTTTAAATATTCCAAGAAAACAAAACCAATTTCCTTTTTCAAGTAACTATGATGTCCTTTTCTGATGATGCTTCTCTTGGATGGATGGATGGATGGATGATGTGATATTTCAATAATGCTCTCTCTCTCTCTCTTCACAAAGTCTGCGATAATGATGATAATTATTGTTGTGTTGACTTTTAATCTTTTTATCCAATTAATCACACTCCAAAGGTCTTCATTTTTTCTTTGTTTGTGTTAAAGTCTGCGTCCCATCCCATGCATGGGCTGCCATCAAAAGGTCACATGATCTCTGATGTATCAAGAATTCCAAGCCGTCTTTTTAGAGTCCCAAGTCTCTCACTCTCGAGTTCATTATTTTGTGTTTCTTGAATATGCAAGCTATACTTTGTCCCGTTTCATCACTAAGCTTTCTAAGTTCGCCGTATTACACCTTCGTACCCGCAAACATATAAACACTCGCAATAAAATAATTCCAAGCATATGATCGTGCAAAACAAGCTAAACCACGTAGAATAAACACTTAAACACCCATGTTTCACACTCTCCATCACATCCCCACACTTGTCGTTTGCTTGCCCTCAAGCAAATCTGTTTTTTCACTTTCACGTGGGTCGAACAAGAAACACACATCCCATTCCCGAGACTAAGGTTAAGGTTTAATGTCATGCCCGATTCAAACTTTTTTACAATTTACAAAATATCTAACGGTAAAGTGAATAATCACATATAAAATTGTTATCCAAGATTAACCCGCCCTTGAAACCAATAAATCATACACATCCCTCACAATGTTCTCTCCACTTGGTTTAAAATTTGCTAATAGTTGATGCATTAGCGCTTTTGAAATAATCACTCAAACCGATTAGAACACGTATCCGCATAGGCTTGCAACTCAATCGTTCTCCACCACCGAACACGAATATTAAGAACAAGTCATAAGGTCTTTGGAGGGTTGTAACGGGGCTAGGTTAAGGGTATGGAATAGGATTTTTTTTTTAAGTGGCTAAGGTGATGAAAAATTCGATTTTTATTACAAACGACTACTCTAAACAAAACAAAACTAAACTATAAACATCAACTACAAGGCAACAACTTTAGCCTTTTATTCAACAACTACTAACTTCATATTTTGGTATTTTTCTCAACATTTTCTGATTTTTTTTTTGCATAAGTAAATCACAACTATACAAACATATACTCCTACAATCGAATTTTCATCACACGGGTTTAAAAAGAAAAGGTTTACGGTTATAGGATAATTGGGTTGGTCAAACGAAAGGTTTAGGCTCAAAGTGGGCGACTAGGGGATTTGTTTGGGTAAGGATAGATAATTGGTTTTAAAGGAAAAGGTTCACCTAATGCCTTAATCATTCTCGTGCTTGTATTCGGTCTATGGTCTCGAACGTATCAAAAATTGCAAGTTCTACAATACGCGACCAATGGTCCACTCAAACAAAGAAACATGTATATGTAAATCTATGATATAAAAGTGGCTCAAAACCTCACGTATATAAAGGGTGTGGTATGTGACATGCATAATGTACTAGTTTCTCAGGCGGATTATTCCCAAATAACCACCCGCTAAATACCCGTCATGCTAATTGTTTGAACTTGACCATGACAATAGACCAAATGGGTTGTGTCATCCCTCGTTGACTTAGTTATTTGTGCTTTTTAGATCGCTTCAAACAAAGACATTTTTTAAAAAAAAATTGAACTTTTTCCCCCATCCCCACACTTGAGGTAACATTGTCCTCAATGTGTAGTGTTTAAATGAACAGGTCAAAAATTGAAAACTTTTACTAACTCCCCCATCCCCACACTTGAGGCAAACATTGTCCTCAGTGTGAGAACTAGAGTTTTTAAATCGCACAAAGGATTTGACACGGCTAACCTCCCCAAAATTTCACCCCGGAAAATAAAATACAATTTACAATCCACTTATTTGCTAACTAAAAATCAAAAGTAAAAAAGGGAACGTATGCACCTGATTTTTGAGCTCATTCCTCGTGTGCTCTTCATCTTTCAACAAAGTGGTCGCCTCACGAATATGATGTACCTACAAATCTCAACCCTTGTGTAGAAGCATGCTTCTCACAACCATCAAAATTTGTTAGTGACCTAGTTCTACCACTTTTATGAAAACATTACCAAGTCATACATTAATTTACTTTGATTTATGTGGAAAAATAATTTACAATAATAACAAGCCTAACTCACTTTCGTAGGAATCACGGTTGCATTTAGCATATGCAACAAGTCCTTTTAAACCTCCCGATAGCTCGGGAGGACGAGTAGGTCTCGTGAGGGTTATATAGGGAACACACCCACAACGTTCATTTAACTACTAAAATAAAATAAAACAAATAATAATACAAACTCTACAACAATCATACCTGATTTACCTCTCATGGTGGTCGAAGTGCACATTTGCCTACCGAGTTTCCAACATACGCTCGGTAATTAGCATGCCGAATCCATACTCTTTTTATTATATTCGGCATACGCAATGTACAACTTCGGGGTCGTCTCTTAACAACATGGCCAATGTCTTGCAACGCTACCTTTCGAATCCTTATGCCCGAACCCGCATCACTAACTTTGTTGGTTGGAGTGATATGTTTGGAAGAAGGATGAATATGAACGGGAGCTTCTTTCAAATCCGATTCGTCTTGCGTTGTCATGTCTTCCGCTCGGTTCAAACATTCAATTACTTGCTTTGGAAGTTCAATAACCTCTTCCACCACATCACCATCCACCACTGTACCACTAGCCAACACCTCTTGGTCTCGTCTAAATTGAGCCAGTTCTTCGGCGAGATGACCCACTTTCTTTGCCAAGTCTTCATGAGCTTTATCTCTTACTTCAAACTTTTTCTTCATTTCGGCTTTGAACTCTTGATGTGAATTAGTAAGAGCACTCATAGCATTCATGAGGGCATCAAATTTGGAACTTATTGAGTCTTGAGGTTCGTCGTATGCCGGTTGAGGGTATTCATTATAATAATCATCATACTCCTCTTCCCGGTAACTTGAGAAATATGGTGATTTGGGTTCATAGTAGTATTCTTGATAATGTGGTGGTGGTGGTGGATTACCGCATGGATAAGATGAGGATGGACCATTGAAATCTTCATAATCCGCCCTCCTATATTCAAACAATCCGCTGAGGTAGTCTTCCCGTTCCTTGTTGGCTTGAACTTTTTCGTAGAAAACAGAGCAATCCTCTAAACAGTGCTCTCCGCTTCCGCAACACTCACACGGATCATCATCTACCCAATTCATATTGAAAGATGGTACCTGCAAAACATGTACCTGCACAAACAAGCTCGACTACCCAAAGTAAAATCACAAAAATACAAGAAAGAAAAACTAAACTAAAATCGAACAAGCAATGAAATACTAAGCGCACTAGCTCCCCGGCAACGGCGCCGTTTTGACGTGACCGTGTCGTTCCGATAAGTCAAAACCCCAATTAAACCTAGGTAGCTAGGGTAAGTCGGGTATCGTATCCACGAAGAGCATGTGGTCAGTATCGCACGACCCGTTCGATTAGTTAGACTATTTACAAACAATGTACAACGTGATTATGAAGTTTGCTAATTTTATTTGTTCAATTGATTTGAAAATAAATCGGAGTGAACCGACAATGGGTATTATCTAAAACACTTTTGATTAACTAAAATACTAACTAGAAAGTTGAAACAAGAATTGAGAATATGGATCACACCCGGTTCGATAATTGCAAGACCTAGGGTTCCTAAATGTTTTAACTTGATTCAATTGCATATAGTGATTAACGGATTACTATCATGAAGCTCAGGTTCCAATTGCTATCAACGTCATAGAGAACGGACCGTAATGCACTTCGTTGCCTCGGACATGTAAATCCTAACCTACGATAAGGCATAAGTGCACAAATTCATTTCGCAAAGTCATAACTTTATCATCGTTCGACAATTCACAAATTCAATTCAAATGCACGACAATTATAATAAGTTTCAAATACTAAACAATTTGTCACAAAACCAAATTAAAATACAAATGTATAAACCCTAGAAATCTTACAACATCTACACTGGGGTGAAACCGACGAGACTAGCGGCTCATTGTTGAATGGACGTGATCATAAGCTTGAGATAGTGATGAAGACATGATGATGTTATGATGATTGGTGGGAGATGTGTGATAAAAAGGATGTATATCCCCTCCAAAAGATGTATTGACGGCTGCTCAAAAATTGATGGTATGATGTTGGGCCTTGATTATGTCTAGTGGTTATCAAAAGCCCAAAAGTAACTAAGGGGCCTGCCAATCTTTCGTGGATTGTTGCTGCCAAACTAGTCCCTCGTGAAGGAGTCCACGAACTAGGTTTTAAAAAAAACTTTAAAACCTTGCATTAAACAATCACGTGCCAACCCACTCCTTTGCGCCGTTTCCTTTTTAAATATTCCAAGAAAACAAAACCAATTTCCTTTTTCAAGTAACTATGATGTCCTTTTCTGATGATGCTTCTCTTGGATGGATGGATGTATGATGTGATCTTTCAATAATGCTCTCTCTCTCTCTCTTCACAAAGTCTGCGATAATGATGATGATTATTGTTGTGTTGACTTTTAATCTTTTTATCCAATTAATCACACTCCAAAGGTCTTCATTTTTTCTTTGTTTGTGTTAAAGTCTGCGTCCCATCCCATGCATGGGCTGCAATCAAAAGGTCAAATGATCTTTGATGTATCAAGAATTCCAAGCCGTCTTTTTAGAGTCCCGAGTCTCTCACTCTCAAGTTCATTATTTCGTGTTTCTTGAATATACAAGCTATACTTTGTCCCGTTTCGTCACTAAGCTTTCTAAGTTCGCCGTATTACACATTCGTACCTGCAAACATATAAACACTCGCAATAAAACAATTCCAAGCATATGATCGTGCAAAACAAGCTAAACCACGTAGAATAAACACTTAAACACCCATGTTTCACACTCTCTCTCACATAGCAGTCACCCCATCGCTGCCCGTGAAAGGCTTAGGGTTGCAAGATATGAAATGTTTGTAGTTGAACTTGGTAGGTTTCTGTTTCTCAGCCTTGGAGTCCGCAGAGGATGGCGGAGTGTTTGATCCTTGAAGCTCAGTGAAGATTCTTGGCATGACTCGAGCGATCTGATCGGCCATGAAAGACATCATCTTCTTCTGAGACTTCTCTCTGGATCTCCTGAGAGCGTCAGATGTTCTACGAGCAGACATCTACAGATCCGACAAACGGGATCGTATAAGTCTAAATTACGAATTCCTCACAATATAGATTACACCCATGATAGATTTAAGAATCTAGATTGAACCATCACAAAATTTTACGGCCTTCACATGGCACGTTGTACGAAGTTTGGTCAACATGCCAAAAACGCTTATATATAGGAAGTACCAGCGGCGTATCCACCACGCTTCGGACACATCGCCTGGCCTCGTACTCGGTGTCATGCTACATGTCGCAATCTCCACCCATAACAATTTACTCATCATCATCAATATCATAGATTGCTCAAATGGGTTACTTAGATTAGCTTGGCAGTTCACCATAGATTAACTTAATAAATTAACATAGATTAACTCAGCCGATTAACACTAAAGATCGATATAGAACATGCTAGAGCACACATTAGTTTGTACGTAGATTTCCCATATGCTTGATGACTAGCCTTAGAGTTTACGTAGATTACATAGACTTTCATAGATTACATAGTCTGCCCATAAATTGCATAGGCTTTCCATAGTTTGCATAGACATTCCGTAGATTACATAGGCTTTCCATACAGGTCTGCAAACACTAATCTCGTATGGCACTTGGTACGAAAGTTGGTAACATGCCGGAAGCACTTATATATAGGAAGTACCAGCGGCGTATCCACCATGCTTAGGACATGCCACTTCTGTCTCGTACTTCCATGTCATCCAAGTGTTTCATACCCACAACAACACATCATAATACAATAGTCAATCAAGTTTACCACATAGATTACATAGAATAAGGCTTCATAAATTTAGTTCGATCTGAGATTAGAATTAACGTTTTAGATTGCGGACAACGTGAAAATTTGTGTAGAACATTTCAAAACAAACGAAGAGTCAAGTTCAAAACCTCATAGATAAAACCGCATTCCTAAGAAATCAAGACAACATAAAAGCAAGATAGGCTTATAAAACACAGGATTGTTCCGGGTAGAGGAATGGCGACTAACCAAAGTGATTCGAACCCCTTTCGAATTGAGATAACGTGTCTTGACTTACTTAGACAAATACATCATCGATGTTAAGCCTACAATATTCATCCTTTTGGTCATTTCACGTACCCAATTGGTCGGAAGTCACGAGACTTTGGTGAGATATAAAATCATCAGGGAGTGGGACTAGTTATCAAGGTCTAAGTTTCACCTCTATCTTGACGACGTCGTACCCTCACTAGCGTTGGTGCTTATCCATAGATAAGACCTACGAGAATGATATGGATAATTCCTATCAAGGTTTGGATGTCACTCCTATCCTGTTGGCAAATCTCGTGCAAAATAGGAACACTGTGTAACAGTGTTTTCATAGTATATCGTGTACCTTGTATCAGCCTTAGGAAAGGCATGTAATTTTTAAATGGGAACATGTGCTACTAGGAAGCTGTTAGTGCACACATCTGTCGTCTTCGTCTTGTATCGAGTCTTGAATACGTTGCGGTTCGGATCAAGCATGATGTCATCATTATTAATGATGACATCATTCCAATGACATCAAGTCTACAACAAATGCACGTGAAGATTACATGTGCAAATGAAATCAGTTTGCATGTTCTCACTAGATGACAAAATAGAAATCGTTTGAAATAGAATTGTATTTTAGATATATGTTGATTTCGCTCATAGGGTGTGACAACCCTCACTAAACCAGGTATCCGTACGACTTAATTAATAATTAATTACTGCTTAATTACTGTGCTTACTTGAACTTGTGGATAAACTGCTACTTGAATACTGATACATGTACTTACTTGCATCATACTTTACTTGCTGTCACTCCATGTTTTGCTTACAGCACCTTTGTGACAACCTTGATGCACCAAAAGCACAGTAGCACAATGAACGGATAACCTATTAAACGTGCTGTCATAACTAGCACCAGGCAGGTACTGCCTCTAAGGCCTGTAAGAGCCTGAGATAGGTTGCTACACTAGTGGTGAGTGTAGGGATATAAGGGTTGTAGAACTGCGTCACTAGGAATAAGTTACAGTGACCGGATGTGCCTAAAACGTACTCTAGGTACAAAATTCTGCACATTAAATAAAAATTCAGCATTAAGCTACCTAATAAAGTGCCAAAACATGAGAAAAATGTTACTAGACACTTTCCAAAGTGTCGGGAATAAGTTGTGTCATTAAAAATAATAATAACGACACTTTAAAGCTTTGTTAAGCGCTTTAACGGATCTCTACCCAACCGAACAACCGGACTTTACCCGGAACATGAAAATATTGCCATTTACATTGTCTAGCTTTTTCTGAGCCAGTTAGGGTCCCTGAATACCCTGACACCCGCTTTAACGCATAACACATTAGTAACCGGGTTAATCCCTAAACTAACTTAACTAATACTTAACTAATCGTTGGAAACCAACCGGATTACCCCCCCCCCCCTCAACCAAACCGTCCCCAAGGGGGACACCTCATGTCCTATTTTGATTAAACTAATCTCTTATGTCTAATATCTAAGAGACACATAATCCATTGGACCATAATCCTAAACTTTGCCTATAAGATCACCACTAAACCCCTCATTCTTTCACTTAACATTTCACCAACACAAAACTCTCTCCTCTCCTCTCCAAAGCTCTCGGCCGAAACCCCCTACACCATCCATCCATTTTTCGGTTTTGATCTTCTCATTCCAAGAGCATACAAGTGTTGAGGATCACATACGAGGAGGCTTGGTGCATTCGGAACGCGAAGGACCTCTTCTCATTTCTTTTATCCACTCATTCTTCGACTAGTTTCTTCCCTAGCCTCGAGCTAGTAGTAAGTTACTTTAAACACACTCTCGATCTATTTTAAAGTGGTTAAAAAGAACTTTGTCGGTTAAAATCTATGAACATACAAGAAGACATGCTAAAAGTTTACTAAAATGTTAAAAATGTTGGTTAATAGCACAAGGGTTGTGTAAATCTTGTAAGATTTGTTTTGTGTGATTATTTAGTGCCGATCTATGATGTGGTAGCTCGGATCATCATCTAACCCGGATTAGTCATGATCAAGAATCATGGCATAGAGTTTGTTTGAGTATACAAAGGGTTAAATGATGAAACTCTACCACACACTAAACATGAACTTGTGTAAAATCGACTTTACTTACGAAATAGTGTTTAAAACTAGTAGATCTACGGATCTACAAATGGTATTTTCAAAGGACCACGTGTCAAGAGAAAACATACTTTTAAAGACGGATCTTACATGAACAAGAATGATTTTTAAACACACAAGTGTGTAAACACTTGTGTAACACTAAGTTTCGACAAAGAACTAGTTTTGTCAAATTTTACAAGAAGTTGTAAAGATGGAATTTCTTTAAAAGCGAGGCTTTTACGAAACCGGATGGATTTATATAAAGATACATTAAAAGTAAGGAGCCTTACTACATATTTTTGGAAAAACTACAAGTTCATGTAATTCTTGCGATTTACATATATATATTGACTAGTTTGATGCTTTGAACATTGTTTTGATTGAATGAGAAAATTGTTGGTTTGATTTGTAAAAGAAAATGATACGCTTGAAAGCGTGGCCACCTCCAGTTACAGAGGAAACTCTGGCGAAATTTTTCCAAAAACCTAACACTTAGAAATATTGTCACTACAAGTGTTAGAAATACATTTTTAACGTGTTTTCGAATTATAGATTTCGCCATGACTTTATTACAAGATTTCTAATTATCGGAGGTGGGATTTTCACAAAATAAAAACTTGCTAAAATATATATTTAGTATATATTTAGTAACAACACTTGTGAATTTTTATGATTATTTTGTGAACTATACAAATATTATTTTTAGGGTAAAAATAATATTACCGAATGATAACGATTCCAAAAATAATACAAACGCCTTCATAATTAATAATAAGTTACAACGGTATAATTATTACCACCCGATCTTTAAAACGTAACTTACGCATTTTAAGAAAATACTTATGAGCGCGTATTTTTGTCAAAATATTATTTTGGGAAGAATATTTATATTTTGAAGTAAGAAATAAAATATATTAAGTGAGACTTAATAATGTATTTCGAATTTTACGAGCACGCATGTATTAAATCCCCCATCCCTGGGAAGGAGAATAATTACCAAGTATTTACAAAAATGAAAACACGAAATAGTTGTCTAACTATTTCCCAAAAACTTAAACCTTAAGCTAAGGCACGGCCGTCCGTCTAATAGACTTAGTACGTGTAGGTCGTCGCACAGCTGCTTGATCAGGAGATATACTTGGTAGAGACGCACCACTGTGAGTTCATGTCCCCCTTTTCTCTAACTGTTTTCAGTTTTCTAAACTGCGGGGGTGAAATACATGTTACTATGGTTACAAATAATTCTTACATGGTATGGTTAGCGTAAGGAGGGTTATTATTATTCAGATCATGTGAGTGGGTAGGCAGAAACTTGAGGCCATTAATCCTCAGGGTAGGACCGAGGGGCAGGAGCGGTAGATCTATCTGGGTGTAGCGAGCCCAGCCCCAGGCCCAAACAGAATGGACCTTGGGGTGACTTTGTACCCAACGCATAAATCTGCTAGGTTTGAGTCTTCCTACTTGCACTTCACACTTCACACATATCAATGGCCTTGCAAACCATTGGTGATCTCTTTTTCCTTATTTGCTACATACCAGGATACATACAAAGGTTTATTTACTCACTTACACATGAACTCGCTCATCATTATTGTTGATTTTTCAACTTAGATGTATTTCAGGGAATTAAAGATCTGGCGCGGTATGTTGTGTTTTCCCGCTGCATATGGGTTCCGAGGTTATCCCGGTTTAGGAAATGTGACTTTTTCCTGGACGAGTCACAAATCTTAAACTGCGTTTTATTCATGTTGATGTTTATGTCTTTCAAAACAATGTTTTATGTTTTGGTGTTGTAGTCCCTAAGACAATGTTATGTTACTTCGGTTTTAAAACTTAAATCTATGGATGATCTTGCATGGTTTTTATTTCATATAGCTTGTTATGATTAAGCTATGGTATTAAGAAGTCACACCAAAATAACCACGCTTCCGCAAAGCCAGGGTGTGACAGCTTGGTATCAGAGCTCTGATCATAGCGAACTAGGATTCCCTCTCGAGTCTAGACTATGATCACTAGGGCTCTCACGAAAACATTTTTACACTGCATACCACTCAAGTCCAGATCCAAAGCTTTTTACAAACAAATGTTGAGCACATTTATTTATTATTTATTGGCTCAGTCTGAGAGGCTGAGGCTCGGTCTGGAGTACCGAGGCTCGGTCTAGGAGACCGAGGTAGTTGCCTAGTAGGACTAGGGAGAGCAGTCTAAGAGGTTGGGAGAATAGGCTAGTGGGACTAGGAAGAGTAGTCTGAGAGGCTGGGAGAATTTGGCTAGTAGGACTAGGAAGAGCAGTCTGAGAGGCTGGGAGGCTAGTGGGACTAGGAGAATTATTTGATTGCTTACTTGGTGACTAATGTGCTTATCTGATTGTATGATTGACTATTTGTACATATTTGTGTTCGTGTTACAGACACCATGGACTCCCCGGCACAGGTGATTCGGACACCACGGGCCCTAGACCCATAGTATCAGACGACTTAGAGTCTTCAGAGCACGAGGTTCACACATCAGATGTTACCAGCACAGACGAGGACGACTTTCAGCCCTTTGCGCTGCCCGACGCTGTCGATGAGCCCGCTGATGGTCCTTTTGCTGGGTACCTACCACTCGTAGAGGTCCCTGCTCCCATACCTTTGGCCGTTTATCCTGCTTACGATATGCTCCTCGACGCCGACGTTGACGACGACGTCGATCTATTTGATGATGAGCCCCTGGAGGACGATGTTGAGGGCGAGGCCCTTCTAGCTGACGGTGGTCTTTTGTTACTCGCAGATGCTCCAGCTGAGGAGTCACCTGCACACTTACCCGCTCCAGACTCCTTCGAGTCTGTGGCCTCCGCACCGTCACACACTCGGAGCGCACATCACTATTCACACGGTTCAGATCCTGACAGGGCATCATCTGCTGCCTCTGCTCCTAGATTTGCTTTCGATCACGACCTCGATGAGGATTCAGACCCTGTTTTTCCCCCTGGATTTGACCCGGACCGGGAGGTAGAGTTCATCCACTTGGATCAGCCTATGGTTGACCCAGTAGACCCAGTTGACCCTGCATTCGCTGATCATGCAGATTTTGATATGGAGTTCATTGATCCCGAGCCTACCATGGCCCTTGAGCCAGTAGCTGCTCCTGACCCAGTGCTTGAGCATGACCCTGCTCATGCTGGCATACCTATTGATCCTATGATTGCTGACCCACCCATTGATGATCACCCTGCTGATGCACCACTACTGGAGGGTGACCATGTTATTGCTGCTGATCTTGTTGATCCCCCACTTATCGTTGATATACCTGTTGACCCTCTTGTTGCACCCCATCTTGACCCTATGCCTGTACAGTTTGATCGAGCACCTTTTGAGGCACAGATTGACCCACGAGATGAGCACGCCCAGCATGGGTGGATTCCTGCGGATGATGAGCTTCCACCTATTCCTCCTCATACCACCGATGCACGTCACGTTGATTTCTCTTTTTCATTTGCACAGTACACACCTCCAGCTCGACCTAGAGAGGGTTCCTCGGCTCGTCCCTTTGGACATGTGCCGACATATATTCCAGTTATGCCACAGTCTTCATCTGCTATTCCCCCTGTATCACCGTTCTTTGTGCCACCTTTTGATCCAGCCAGCGAGCCGTTTCACTGGACGTCACCTTCTGTTATGCCACCGACCGACCCCTACCATTCTTTCCATATGGGGTATTCTATTGAGGACGTTCTGATGTCGTTTGTTGTCCAGCAGGAGGCACTCACACGGCGTATTCAGGAGCTTGAGAGAGCTCAGCCACCGCCGTGCCAGTGTCAGGGTCAGACCCACCCTGCTTCTTCGCAGCACCCTCGACCATTGTTGCCTGACTATGCTGCACGCCTTTTGGCACTTGAGCAGCAGGTTGCTTCTTGGTTGCGTACCCAGAGAGCCATGGAGGAGGACTGGCTCCATTTGCGACGTTTGTTCTACACCCATTTTCCCCCTCCACCACCACCATCAGTTTAGGGCATCTTTAGTACAGCGTGGGTGGACGTTGGTGAGAAGAAGGCGATTGCTCCGACCATACAGCATTTTTGGAGACTGCACTCTGATTCTGACTTTTGTTGATCATGTATATGGGATGTATTGACACTGATTTGATATTCTTTTGGACTGGGGTGATGTAGCCCTTAGTCGATGATGATGTATGACGCTCTTATGTACTTGTACACTCTACCATGTGGTCTCGAGTTTGGCAATACAATCGCAGTATTCTCATCATATGTGATGTTTGATTGATTATTTATGTTTTATAACATGGGATATTGTGTGATTGATATGATTATAACATGAGATGTTATGTACTATTACTATCATTATATACGTACGCTTTATTTTGGCCTGACCGACGTGAACCCATCTTTTAGAAGATGCCGCCGAGACGTCAAACGCCGATGCCTACCAATGAGGCAGAACTCCAACAAGTCATCGCTGCTGCCATCGCGCAATACGCCGCCTCGCAAGGAGGACCCAGCGGAAGCAGCTCAAACAACAATGGCAACAACAATCCACCTCATGGTAATACTAAGTCATTGAGACATACCATGATCTAATTGGATATCTCTAGCAAGGATGCTAATGCCATTCATATGTTGTAACGTATGTGCAGGGTGCACCTACAAGCAGTTTCTAGACTGCAAGCCTGTCAACTTTGATGGCACCGGAGGTGCTGTCGCTTTTGTTCGTTGGGCCAAGAAGACTGAATCTGTTCTCCGCATGAGCAAATGTGCACCAAACCAGCAAGTCACCTACATTTCTGGGCTATTTCTGGATGGAGCCCTATCTTGGTGGAATTTTCAAGTACAGACACTTGGTGAAGCTGCTGCCTACGCACTAACATGGACCGAACTGAAGGAACTAATGCGCAAAAAGTATTGTTCTCGCGCTGAAATCCAAAGATTGTAAACTGATTTCTGGCATTTGAAGATGGAAGGTCCGAAGATCGCGGAATATGTTCAGAGGTTTCACGACCTGTCGCATGTGGTACCCTATATGGTCACTCCAGAATTCAAGCGGATTGAACGCTTCATTTGGGGATTAGCTCCTCAAATCATAAGCATGATGACCTCCTCCAAGCCTGCAACAATTACTGAGGCAATCGATTTGAGCGTAGCTCTCACAGAGGAGGCTATCCGCCTGAACAAGTTTGGTGAGATCGAGACAAAGAAGAAAGAGACTCACGTCGAGTCATCCGGAGATAACAAACGAAAGTTCTCTAACTTTAAACAAGGCACTAGTGGTGTTGTTAAGAAAGGAGAGCCAAACGCGCCAGCTCAGGGTGCAGCTGGTGGTGGAAAGAAAGGAAAGGGATATATGGGCACCCAGCCCAAGTGCAACACCTGCCAGCGTCACCATTCTGGCCGATGTGGTTTGAAGGTATGTGAAGCGTGTGGGAAACCTGGCCACTTGAAGGATTCTTGTTGGGCCACTGTTGGTCAGGGAGGCCAAGGAGGATTTGGAAACAGAAACAATAACCGGGGTGGAATTGGAAATCGCCCACAAGGAAACAATGGAGGTAATGGGAATCGAGGCAACAATGCGAATCAAGCAGGCGCTGTAAATCATAACCAAAGGAATAACCAAGCTGGAAATGGAGGTGGAAACGGGCAAAGACCTGGATGCTTTAACTGTGGTAATATCGGGCACTTTAAGAGGAACTGCCCAGAGTTGAACCAAGCCCGTGGAAGAGTGTTCCATATCGAAGCGAGGGAAGCGCGCCAGGATCCCAATGTCGTTACTGGTACGTTCCCTGTAAACCAACGCTATGCATCCGTTTTATTTGATACTGGTGCCGACTATAGCTTCGTATCATTAGAATTTAAGAATATGCTTGGTTTAGCCGCTAGTAAGTTAGATATTCCCTACTCAATCGAATTGGCTAATGGGAAGTTAGTAGAAGCCAATGAAGTGATCAGAGGTTGTGCAATCGAGTTGGGAGAACGTGAGTTTACTTTGGATCTACTACCAGTCCAGCTGGGGAGCTTTGACGTAGTAGTAGGAATGGATTGGTTATCAAGCAACAAGGCAGAAGTTGTTTGTCACGAAAAGGTCGTTCGTATCCCGACAGAAGATGGAGAAACGATTGTGGTTCATGGCGAAAAGCGCGATACACCGTTTAGAATTATCAGCTGCCTCAAAGCGCGAAAGTGTTTGCAAAAAGGGTGTGCTGCCTTCCTGGCACACATTGTAGACAAGGAAGCTGCGGAACCAAAGATCGAAGACATCCCTGTCGTGAGGGAGTATCCGGAAGTCTTCCCGGAGGACTTGCCTGGACTGCCGCCTCAAAGGGAAGTGGAGTTTCACATCGATTTAGTCCCACGCGCCACGCCTGTGGCTAAGGCACCTTATAGACTCGCCCCGTCTGAGATGCAAGAATTGTCGACACAACTTCAAGAGTTGTTAGACAAGGGATTTATCCGACCAAGCTTCTCGCCTTGGGGAGCTCCGGTCCTGTTTGTCAAAAAGAAGGACGGTAGTTTTCGAATGTGCATAGACTACCGGGAGCTGAACAAGCTGACGATCAAGAATAGATATCCTCTGCCAAGAATTGATGATCTGTTTGATCAACTGCAAGGTTCAAGCTTTTACTCAAAGATCGATATGCGATCTGGATACCATCAGTTAAGGATACAAGAGGAGAGTATCCCGAAGACAGCCTTCAGAACTCGTTATGGACACTACGAGTTCCTTGTTATGCCGTTTGGATTGACAAACGCACCTGCAGTCTTTATGGATTTGATGAATAGAGTTTGTAAGCCGTACTTGGACAAGTTCGTGATTGTGTTTATCGACGACATCTTGATTTATTCAAGGACAAAGGCTGAGCACGAACAGCATCTAAGAGCTATTTTGGAGCTGCTGAAGAAAGAACAGCTGTATGCCAAATTCTCTAAGTGTGAATTTTGGCTACGTGAAGTCCAATTTCTTGGACATGTGGTAAATGGAGATGGAATCCATGTGGATCCAACCAAGATCGAAGCGATCAAGAATTGGGAAACGCCAAAGACGCCAACCGAGATTCGACAATTCTTGGGTTTGGCTGGCTACTATCGAAGGTTCATTGAGGATTTTTCGAAGATCGCTCAACCATTGACGCTCCTCACCCAGAAAGATAAGAAGTTTGATTGGGGAATCAAACAAGAAGAAGCGTTTCAGCTGTTGAAGGATAAGCTCTGCAATGCGCCAATCCTAGCACTACCGGAAGGTACTGACGATTTCGTGGTATACTGTGACGCCTCGCGTCAAGGATTGGGTTGCGTGTTGATGCAACGCCAGAAGGTTATTGCTTACGCATCACGTCAGTTGAAGGTACACGAGAAGAACTATACCACGCACGATTTGGAGCTAGGCGCAGTGATATTTGCTTTAAAGATCTGGAGACACTACCTATATGGTACGAAATGTACAATTTTTACAGATCATAAGAGCCTACAACACATATTCAACCAGAAGAAGTTGAATATGAGACAAAGACGATGGGTTGAGTTGTTAAATGATTACGATTGCGAGATAAAGTATCATCCAGGGAAGGCGAATGTGGTTGCCGACGCCCTAAGTCGAAAAGAGAGGATCAAGCCCATAAGGGTTAGGGCTTTAGAAATGATTATCCAAACCGATCTTTCCTTGCGCATTCGTGCCGCGCAGAAAGAAGCTCTTAAGGAAAGAAATCTTGAAGAAGAATACCTTCGTGGGATGGAGAAGCTATTAGTACCAAACGAGGAAGGAACGTTATGTTTTGAGAAAAGGATTAGGGTTCCTCTGTTTGGTGGTTTGAGAAAAGTTATTTTTGATGAAGCTCACAAATCGCGGTACTCTATCCATCCAGGAGCGGATAAGATGTACCAAGATCTCAAGGATTACTATTGGTGGCCTAGGATGAAGGGCGATGTTGCTGTTTATGTGAGCAAGTGTCTAACGTGTGCTAAGGTGAAAGCGGAATACCAGAAGCCTTCAGGACTTCTGCAACAACCTGAGATTCCCAAATGGAAATGGGAACAAATCTCCATGGATTTTGTTACAAAGTTGCCAAGAACGCCAAGAGGTCATGACACTATCTGGGTGATAGTTGACCGCCTAACAAAGTCCGCACACTTTCTGCCAATCAAAGGGAAGGATAACACCAACAAACTGGCAGAAATATACATGAGAGAGATCGTCGCACGTCATGGAGTGCCTCTCTCGATCATCTCTGATAGAGACGGAAGGTTTGTGTCAAGGATATGGCAATCCTTCCAAGAAGCTTTTGGCTCACAATTAAATCTGAGCACTGCATTTCACCCTCAGGCCGACGGTCAAAGCGAGCGGACTATTCAGACCTTGGAAGATATGCTGAGAGCATGTGTTATAGATTTGGGCGGTAGCTGGGATAAGCATTTGCCAGTGGTCGAATTTTCATACAACAACAGCTACCACACCAGTATTGGAGCTGCGCCATTCGAAGCTCTTTACGGACGCAAGTGTCGATCACCCCTATACTGGGCTGACGCAGGTGATAGGCAGCTTGTTGGTCCCGAAATCGTCCAAGAGACGACAGACAAGATTGCGCAGATTCGAAAACGCATCGAAGCAGCTCGCGAAAGACAGAAAGCCTATGCAGATCCAAACCGGAAACATTTGGAGTTCCGCGTTACATTGAAAGTTTCACCCTGGAAGGGTGTGGCACGCTTCGGAAAGCGTGGGAAGTTGAATCCGCGTTACATTGGCCCTTTCAGAATTTTGGAAAGAATAGGGCTAGTAGCATACAAGCTGGACTTACCTGCTGAACTGAATGGAGTTCACGATACATTTCATGTATCCAACCTGAAGAAAAGTCCAACTCAAGATACCGTTTCCATTCCCACCGATGAGATTCATGTTGACGACACGCTCCATTTCGTTGAAGAACCGGTTGAGGTTACGGATTGGAAAGTAAACAAGACCCGCCGGAGCAGTGTCAAGCTTGTCAAAGTTCGTTGGAATGCCAGACATGGTCCTGAATACACCTGGGAGCGTGAGGACCGGATGAAAGAGAAATACCCCCACCTATTTCCTAAGAACCCTGCATCTACAAGCAGAACTTAAAATTTCGGGACGAAATTTTTCTAACGGGGGGAGAATGTGACAACCCTCACTAAACCAGGTATCCGTACGACTTAATTAATAATTAATTACTGCTTAATTACTGTGCTTACTTGAACTTGTGGATAAACTGCTACTTGAATACTGATACATGTACTTATTTGCATCATACTTTACTTGTTGTCACTCCATGTTTTGCTTACAGCACCTTTGTGACAACCTTGATGCACCAAAAGCACAGTAGCACAATGAACGGATAACCTATTAAACGTGCTGTCATAACTAGCACCAGGAAGGTACTGCCTCTAAGGCCTGTAAGAGCCTGAGATAGTTTGCTACACTAGTGGTGAGTGTAGGGATATATGGGTTGTAGAACTGCGTCACTAGGAATAAGTTACAGTGACCGGATGTGCCTAAAACGTACTCTAGGTACAAAATTCTGCACTTTAAATAAAAATTCAGCATTAAGCTACCTAATAAAGTGCCAAAACATGAGAAAAATGTTACTAGACACTTTCCAAAGTGTCGGGAATAAGTTGTGTCATTAAAAATAATAATAACGACACTTTAAAGCTTTGTTAAGCGCTTTAACGGATCTCTATCCAACCGAACAACCGGACTTTACCCGGAACATGAAAATATTGCCATTTACATTATCTAGCTTTTTCTGAGCCAGTTAGGGTCCCTGAATACCCTGACACCCGCTTTAACGCATAACACATTAGTAACCGGGTTAATCCCTAAACTAACTTAACTAATACTTAACTAATCGTTGGAAACCAACCGGATTACCCCCCCCCCCCCTCAACCAAACCGTCCCCAAGGGGGACACCTCATGTCCTATTTTGATTAAACAAATCTCTTATGTCTAATATCTAAGAGACACATAATCCATTGGACCATAATCCTAAACTTTGCCTATAAGATCACCACTAAACCCCTCATTCTTTCACTTAACATTTCACCAACACAAAACTCTCTCCTCTCCTCTCCAAAGCTCTCGGCCGAAACCCCCTACACCATCCATCCATTTTTCGGTTTTGATCTTCTCATTCCAAGAGCATACAAGTGTTGAGGATCACATACGAGGAGGCTTGGTGCATTCGGAATGCGAAGGACCTCTTCTCATTTCTTTTATCCACTCATTCTTCGACTAGTTTCTTCCCTGGCCTCGAGCTAGTAGTAAGTTGCTTTAAACACACTCTCGATCTATTTTAAAGTGGTTAAAAAGAACTTTGTCGGTTAAAATCTATGAACATACAAGAAGACATGCTAAAAGTTTACTAAAATGTTAAAAATGTTGGTTAATAGCACAAGGGTTGTGTAAATCTTGTAAGATTTGTTTTATGTGATTATTTAGTGCCGATCTATGATGTGGTAGCTCGGATCATCATCTAACCCGGATTAGTCATGATCAAGAATCATGGCATAGAGTTTGTTTGAGTATACAATGGGTTAAATGATGAAACTCTACCACACACTAAACATGAACTTGTGTAAAATCGACTTTACTTACGAAATAGTGTTTAAAACTAGTAGATCTACGGATCTACAAACGGTATTTTCAAAGGACCACGTGTCAAGAGAAAACATACTTTTAAAGACGGATCTTACATGAACAAGAATGATTTTTAAACACACAAGTGTGTAAACACTTGTGTAACACTAAGTTTCGACAAAGAACTAGTTTTGTCAAATTTTACAAGAAGTTGTAAAGATGGAATTTCTTTAAAAGCGAGGCTTTTACGAAACCGGATGGATTTATATAAAGATACATTAAAAGTAAGGAGCTTTACTACATATTTTTGGAAAAACTACAAGTTCATGTAATTCTTGCGATTTACATATATATTGACTAGTTTGATGCTTTGAACATTGTTTTGATTGAATGAGAAAATTGTTGGTTTGATTTGTAAAAGAAAATGATACGCTTGAAAGCGTGGCCACCTCCAGTTACAGAGGAAACTCTGGCGAAATTTTTCCAAAAACCTAACACTTAGAAATATTGTCACTACAAGTGTTAGAAATACATTTTTAACGTGTTTTCGAATTATAGATTTCGCCATGACTTTATTACAAGATTTCTAATTATCGGAGGTGGGATTTTCACAAAATAAAAACTTGCTAAAATATATATTTAGTATATATTTAGTAACAACACTTGTGAATTTTTATGATTATTTTGTGAACTATACAAATATTATTTTTAGGGTAAAAATAATATTACCGAATGATAACGATTCCAAAAATAATACAACGCCTTCATAATTAATAATAAGTTACAACGGTATAATTATTACCACCCGATCTTTAAAACGTAACTTACGCATTTTAAGAAAATACTTATGAGCGCGTATTTTTGTCAAAATATTATTTTGGGAAGAATATTTATATTTTGAAGTAAGAAATAAAATATATTAAGTGAGACTTAATAATGTATTTCGAATTTTACGAGCACGCATGTATTAAATCCCCCATCCCTGGGAAGGAGAATAATTACCAAGTATTTACAAAAATGAAAACACGAAATAGTTGTCTAATTATTTCCCAAAAACTTAAACCTTAAGCTAAGGCATGGCCGTCCGTCTAATAGACTTAGTACGTGTAGGTCGTCGCACAGCTGCTTGATCAGGAGATATACTTGGTAGAGACGCACCACTGTGAGTTCATGTCCCCCTTTTCTCTAACTGTTTTCAGTTTTCTAAACTGCGGGGGTGAAATACATGTTACTATGGTTACGAATAATTCTTACATGGTATGGTTAGCGTAAGGAGGGTTATTATTATTCAGATCATGTGAGTGGGTAGGTAGAAACTAGGCCATTAATCCTCAGGGTAGGACCGAGGGGCAGGAGCGGTAGATCTATCTGGGTGTAGCGTGTGACACTTCGGATTTTCCCGGACAACCTTTCGATGTAACGTGTGTGTACGTATGTTTTATTAAATGAAAAATTCATGAAACTATTCGTTGTTACATGTTATGTGTATTTATGTATATGTGTATATAGATATATATGTGTGTGTTATATATTAGAGCCGAAACCTCAACCCGACTCGAGACCCGGAATGGTCTCGAGTGAACAGTGAATTTGGGCCGGTTAGGGCCTTGCGACCGAGAACCCAACCCGGAAACCCCTAAGCCCACTCGTGACATTATATAAACCAACCCTCCCCTCCCTTAACCATTTTTACAACACTCTCCCTCACTCACTCCTTCTTCCTCACTAAAACCCTAAAACCCTAAGAATCCTAGCAACCAAGATCACTTCCTCACTATCTCATCTCTCTCGGGTCCAACCATAGCATCAAGGCTCGCGGATTCAAGCTCAAGATCATCTTTCGGAGCTTAGTTTATCGAATTCTTGGACCACTACTTCTAACCGGTTAGCATGAATATCCCTATAGTTGTTTTGCTTGTTTGTCTTGTTACTAAATGATGATTGATTATTGTTGTTGTTGTTGTTTTTGTTAAGAAATAGAGTATAAATCAGCCGAGTTAAATGCTTTTAAATGCTTGATTGTTATCCGGTTGGTATAAAGGGTTGGTTAGAGAATCTTGCATGATTTTAGGTTGTTATTGTAGGTTGTATGTTGATGAACATGTATGACGAAAGTGACTACTTGATGGTTGAATAATCTGATTGTCCGTTTGATTATAAGGATTTTCGGTTAAAGTCTCTTGTTAGTTGTTGTTGGATATTGCTTGAATGATGTATGAATATCATGATGAACAGCATGAAGGTCACTTAAATATTTTGAATATGCTTTGTTTGATCTGTTTCGGACATAATTTAGACAAACAAACATGTTTAGTGGGTATAGTACACTGATTTCATGAAATTGCAATATCATTGGTTAGTACAGTTTGCAGGTTCTAGAAGGTCTTCTTGTGCACGTAATCACGGTTGCGAGTCGCAACCTTTGGTTGCTACTCAAGACCACATCAAGTCTTGTCGAGATCTCCCAGTTGCGAGTCGCAATCAGCACGAGTCGAATCCGGTTGCGAGTCGTAATCACTGCTGTCAAGTCGGAACCGCCGGTTGCGAGTCGGAACCTCTGGTTGCGAGTCGTAACCAAAACGTGATGAACCGAGACCTCGTTTGCGAGTCGTAACCTCGGTTGCGAGTCGCAACCACCCTTGTCTCGACTGGGCTACTTTGTTGTTATTGGGCTTTGACTGTTGGGGCTTTCTGTTGACTGGGCTACATGTTGTTACTGCTGATTGTATGTTTAGGGCTGGCCCAATAACCCCACTGTTTGTTGTTCCGCATGTTATACGTGTTTGCTATATGTGTTTGCCGTACATGTTCGCTGTGTGTTTATTTGTACCCAACTTGACCCATACTTGGTAACCATGCTAGGGCGTGGTGACCAACACACTTGACCGGGTAAAATAATCTACCGAGCAACCCAAGGTGAGTTCACTACTTAAAAGCATGCGTCCCGGTGGTTTGGGACACGAGACTAAAACAACCCTATCCCCTTGTAAAGGGGATACCATCTACATTCCTTCCCTAGTTACTGGGAACAAACTTACTTTCCTTCCCCTGTTATTGGGAACCTTTTAGTTAATTACTGTTTATACGGATTGCAACAAACGGCACTAAACGAAACTCTATCACTTAAAGTCCCTACTACTTAATACCGATTAGTCGCCGGGGCCAGGCGAACGGGTTATTAGTTGATAGCGCTATTTAGGTCTTACCAACCTCACACCGTGCCAAGGTATGGGATCGGTCGTGAACTAATGTACTCAGGCATCCGTCAATGATGATAGAACATTGACATCGGGGCACTCTTGCGGATACGCAACGGTCACCTAGTGTTCGGTATTGGAAAAACAGTTTAGTTGCTAACTTTTGGGGTAGCTCCCCATGGCATGTATAAACGGATAAATTAACTGGTGAAACAAGTTTTTGGTAATTAAAACTGGACAACTAGTGAACTCACTCAGCATTATTGTTGACCCCTTACTGCATGCTTTGCAGGTAACCAGTGACTCAGGAGCTTGCAGCTTGGGAAGTGTAGTGGTCGTCTAAACCCGCGTGTTGGGTTCTAAATAACTTGAACTATGAACTTTGTTTAAACTATTTTGCCTATGCTTCCGCTACTTACTTAACTGTTATTTGAACCTAAACATTTGAACTTTAACGATGGTGCTTACTAACCATTATGGTTGGTGATCATCCTTACTATTATCCAATGCTCAGTATAATTGGTGGCTGGATCCTGGTCGGTCACGCCCTCAAGCGGACGGTGCTCCGTAGGTGGAATTTGGGGGTGTGACAGATTGGTATCAGAGCCATTGGTTATAGTGAACTTGGTTTTAAAGAGGGGAAAATCTTTTTGGGAAAAACCAGACTATAACCCGTGACTCGTGACGACACTACACTCCAAGTGCAAGGCTCGACTTATCTGACCCCGTAGCTCGGACTTGTGATTACTTGCTTGTCTTATGTTAACTGCTCTATTATACATACTAGTTTGCCAGATTAGATAGATACGCCTTCCCTCTTCTGTCTCATTCTCGCTATGTTACGACACCACACTCATACTATGTTTTCTGGTTATGAAGACAATGAGTGGACGCGGAAGAGGAAGCGTTAACATGACTCAGGCTCAATTCGCCAACTTGCTCAACACGGTGGCTGCAGCTTTCGCAGCTCACCCTGGAGGTAAACTCGCTGCTATAGGATGTTTAGATCCTACCCCCACATCGTCTTTTCACCTCTAAACCTATTCGCTCCATTTCTCACAACAGGTCAGCCTGCGCCTGCGCAACCACGTGTTTGTACTTTCAAAACCTTCATGGATGGCAAGCCTCTCCCTTTCAACGGCACTGAGGGTGCCATAGGCCTTTTGCACTGGATTGAAAAGGCCGAAGCTGTCTTCACTGTCTGCGAGTGTCCCCCTGCTAACTGGGTTAAGTACGCAACTGGTACGCTTGAAGGAAACGCGCTTTCGTGGTGGAAAGCACAGATTCAGATGCTTGGTCTGGAAACTGCTAATGCTACTGCGTGGGAAGATTTCAAGGACATGATCAAAGAGGAGTACTGTCACAGGGATGACATCCATAAACTCGAGAACGAGTACTATGCGCTCAAGATGGTCGGATCAGAGATTGAGACCTACACTAAGCAGTCCAACGACTATGCTGCACTTTGCCCAAACATGTCCCGACCTATGTACCGAAGGATTGAATTGTACATCAAAGGCTTGGTCCCAGAAATCAGAAGTCATGTGACCTCAGCCAACCTCAATACTATACAGCCTGTGGTTCGTCTTGCTCACAAACTCACCAATCAGGCTGTGGAAGAGGGCAAGCTGCCCCCGAGGATCGGTGCTACTGCTGGAACTTCTGGCGATAACAAGCGAAAGTGGGATGGAAGTCAGGGAAAGGATGCTAACCCCACTCAGGCCCCAGTTCAACAAAGGAAGACTGAAAGCAACAAGGGCCCTCAGCAACAGGGTGGCTATCGAGGAAACCACCCTAAGTGTAACAAATGTAACCGACATCACAGTGGGCCATGTGGAAAGGGTCAGTGTCAGCGATGCAACAAGATGGGGCATGAAGCCAAAGACTGCCGAAGCCAGTTCCCCGCTAGGCAGAATCAGCAACAGCAGCAACAAGGAAACAACCGTGGATGCTTCAAGTGTGGAGCAATGGGGCACATGCGAAAGGATTGCCCTGAACTGAATCAAAACAACAACAATCAGGGTGCTGGGAACAATAACAACAATGCTGGAAATGGTGCTAGAGGAAAAGCTTTTGTGATTGGAGCTGGGGAAGCAAGGAATGACCCCAACATTGTAGCGGGTAAGTTCCTACTTAATGATCGTTATGTTTCCATGCTATTTGATTCCGGAGCAGATGCTAGTTATGTATCCCTACGTATTAGTAAGAAACTTAAGCTCACTCTTACGCCGCTGAGCTCTAAGCACACCGTTGAAATAGCTAACGGTAGAAACCTCGAGGCCTCACACATAATTCGTAACTGCAAATTAGAGTTGTCCGGTCAGACCTTCTGTATCGATCTTTACCCCATCATTCTTGGAAGCTTCGACGTCATTATTGGTATGGATTGGTTATCCAAACATCGAGCTGAAATCCTCTGCCAGGAGAAAGCTATTCGTATTCCCCGTCCCCCTGGCAAACCTCTTATAGTTCAAGGCGACAAGAGCGGAGAAGTCACAGGCATCATTTCATTCTTAAAGGCCCAGAAGTACCTACGAAAGGGGCACACCGCTATCTTAGCACTCATTACCGACACACAGAAAATGGAAAACAGGATTGAAGATTTTCCAGTTGTACGTGACTATCCCGAGGTATTCCCGGAGGAACTACCTGGACTCCCTCCTCACCGTCAGGTCGAATTTCAAATCGAGCTAGCTCCCGGAGCAGCGCCTATAGCTCGTGCACCTTATCGATTAGCCCCCGCGGAGCTCAAGGAACTTTCTACTCAGCTACAAGAACTTTTGGACAAAGGCTTTATCCGTCCTAGTTCATCACCCTGGGGAGCCCCAGTGCTCTTCGTCAAAAAGAAAGACGGCTCATTCCGAATGTGCATTGACTACCGCGAGCTTAACAAGGTTACCATCAAGAACCGCTATCCACTTCCCCGTATCGACGACCTGTTCGACCAGCTGCAAGGGTCGAGCTATTATTCCAAGATCGATCTGAGATCGGGTTATCACCAGCTGAGAGTCCGCGATGAGGACATCTCTAAGACTGCTTTCAGAACCCGCTATGGTCACTACGAATTCCTTGTTATGCCTTTCGGTATGACCAACGCACCTGCAATCTTCATGGACCTCATGAACCGAGTATGCAAACCCTACCTCGATAAGTTCGTGATCGTATTCATTGACGACATCCTAATCTACTCAAAGAGCCAAGAGGAGCATGAACAACACCTACGTCTTATTCTCGAACTTCTTCGCAATGAGCAACTGTACGCCAAATTCTCGAAATGTGATTTCTGGCTTAGAGAAGTCCATTTCCTTGGACACATCGTCAATCAGGAAGGGATTCATGTTGACCCCGCTAAGATTGAGTCCATTAAGAATTGGCCTGTGCCTAAGACTCCGACCGAAGTTCGCCAATTCTTGGGATTGGCGGGATACTATCGAAGATTCATCAAGGGATTCTCTAAGATCGCTCAACCACTTACGACACTCACTCAGAAGGGTGTTGCTTACAAATGGAGTAATGCTCAGGAATCCGCCTTCCAGGAACTAAAGAAGAATCTTTGTAGTGCTCCTATTCTTTCCTTACCTGAAGGTACCGACGACTTCGTCGTCTACTGCGACGCTTCTATTCAAGGACTTGGCTGCGTATTGATGCAACGCGAGAAAGTTATTGCTTACGCCTCGCGACAACTCAAGGTCCACGAACGGAACTATACGACGCACGACTTAGAATTTGGAGCTGTGGTCTTCGCGCTCAAGCTTTGGAGACACTACTTGTACGGAACTAAGTGCACGATTTACACTGATCACAAGAGTCTCCAGCACATAATGGGACAAAAGGAGTTGAATATGCGGCAACGCCGATGGGTCGAACTCCTGAATGACTACGAGTGTGCAATCAAATATCACCCAGGCAAGGCTAACGTGGTAGCCGATGCCCTCAGCAGGAAGGAGACCAAACCCAAACGTGTTCGTGCCTTACAGCTCACTATCCACTCAAACCTCCCTAATCAGATTCGGAATGCTCAGGTTGAAGCATTGAAAGCTGAGAACATCAGGGCCGAGTCCCTACGAGGATCGAGACAACGAATGGAACAAAAAGAAGACGGTGCCTACTACGTAGCCGGACGCATATGGGTTCCGCTTTATGGAAATTTACGTGACCTTGTGATGGATGAAGCTCACAAGTCCCGTTACTCAGTACATCCGGGTTCAGATAAGATGTACCACGACTTGAGGGCTACCTATTGGTGGCCTGGCATGAAAGCTCACATAGCAACGTATGTCAGAAAATGTTTAACCTGCGCAAGAGTCAAGGCTGAGTATCAGAAACCATCAGGCCTACTCCAACAGCCAGAGATCCCGCAATGGAAATGGGAGCAGATTTCCATGGATTTTGTTACTAGCCTGCCTAGGTCTCAGCGCGGAAATGACACCATTTGGGTAATAGTGGATCGCTTAACTAAGTCTGCACACTTCTTGGCCATAAAAGAAACAGACAAGTTTTCTACCCTAGCAGAGGTATACTTAAAAGAAGTGGTCTCGAAGCACGGAGTGCCTACCTCTATTATTTCTGATCGAGACGCGCGTTTTACTTCTGAATTGTGGCAAGCCATGCACAAATCTTTTGGCTCACGTTTAGACATGAGCACCGCTTATCACCCGCAAACGGATGGGCAGTCTGAACGCACCATCCAAACCCTCGAAGACATGCTTAGGGCTTGTGTGATCGATTTTGGCAAGAATTGGGAGAAGCACCTACCGTTGGTGGAATTCTCCTACAACAACAGCTACCACACCAGCATTCAGGCAGCACCCTTTGAGGCATTGTACGGCCGTAAATGTCGATCGCCTCTCTGCTGGGCTGAGGTTGGTGACAGCCAAATCACAGGCCCGGAACATGTAGTTGACACCACAGAAAAGATTGCCCAGATTAGGCAACGCATGGCGGCAGCTCGTGATCGTCAAAAGTACTACGCTGACAAAGACAGGAAACCGCAAGAGTTCCAGGTTGGTGAACGGGCTCTACTTAAGGTCTCACCCTGGAAGGGTGTGGTCCGTTTTGGAAAACGGGGCAAGCTTAATCCAAGATATGTCGGACCCTTTGAAGTTACCGAAAAGATAGGCACGGCCGCTTACAGATTGAATCTGCCTGAAGAACTGAGTGCTGTGCACAACGTCTTCCACGTGTCTAATCTGAAGAAGTGCCTGTCAGATGAAACACTCGTCATTCCTTACAAGGAACTTACTATTGACAAACAGCTACACTTTACTGAGGAACCGGTTGAGATCACGGATCGTGAGATCAAAACCCTCAAACGTAGCCAGATACCCCTCGTGCGAGTTCGTTGGAACTCACGCCGTGGCCCAGAGTTTACCTGGGAGCGGGAAGACCAGATGAAGCGCAAGTATCCCCAGCTGTTCCCAAATGAAACCCCCAGCACTGAAGCTACAACTGAATTTCGGGACGAAATTCCAAACTAACGGGGGGATGATGTGATACCCCGTTGAAACGCTCTCACTTTTACTAGCTTGTCAGTGGCTGCTTTAACTTTCGGGACGAAAGTTCTTAAAACTTGGGGATAATGTGACACTTCGGATTTTCCCGGACAACCTTTCGATGTAACGTGTGTGTACGTATGTTTTATTAAATGAAAAATTCATGAAACTATTCGTTGTTACATGTTATGTGTATTTATGTATATGTGTATATAGATATATATGTGTGTGTTATATATTAGAGCCGAAACCTCAACCCGACTCGAGACCCGGAATGGTCTCGAGTGAACAGTGAATTTGGGCCGGTTAGGGCCTTGCGACCGAGAATCCAACCCGGAAACCCCTAAGCCCACTCGTGACATTATATAAACCAACCCTCCCCTCCCTTAACCATTTTTACAACACTCTCCCTCACTCACTCCTTCTTCCTCACTAAAACCCTAAAACCCTAAGAATCCTAGCAACCAAGATCACTTCCTCACTATCTCATCTCTCTCGGGTCCAACCATAGCATCAAGGCTCGCGGATTCAAGCTCAAGATCATCTTTCGGAGCTTAGTTTATCGAATTCTTGGACCACTACTTCTAACCGGTTAGCATGAATATCCCTATAGTTGTTTTGCTTGTTTGTCTTGTTACTAAATGATGATTGATTATTGTTGTTGTTGTTGTTTTTGTTAAGAAATAGAGTATAAATCAGCCGAGTTAAATGCTTTTAAATGCTTGATTGTTATCCGGTTGGTATAAAGGGTTGGTTAGAGAATCTTGCATGATTTTAGGTTGTTATTGTAGGTTGTATGTTGATGAACATGTATGACGAAAGTGACTACTTGATGGTTGAATAATCTGATTGTCCGTTTGATTATAAGGATTTTCGGTTAAAGTCTCTTGTTAGTTGTTGTTGGATATTGCTTGAATGATGTATGAATATCATGATGAACAGCATGAAGGTCACTTAAATATTTTGAATATGCTTTGTTTGATCTGTTTCGGACATAATTTAGACAAACAAACATGTTTAGTGGGTATAGTACACTGATTTCATGAAATTGCAATATCATTGGTTAGTACAGTTTGCAGGTTCTAGAAGGTCTTCTTGTGCACGTAATCACGGTTGCGAGTCGCAACCTTTGGTTGCTACTCAAGACCACATCAAGTCTTGTCGAGATCTCCCAGTTGCGAGTCGCAATCAGCACGAGTCGAATCCGGTTGCGAGTCGTAATCACTGCTGTCAAGTCGGAACCGCCGGTTGCGAGTCGGAACCTCTGGTTGCGAGTCGTAACCAAAACGTGATGAACCGAGACCTCGGTTGCGAGTCGTAACCTCGGTTGCGAGTCGCAACCACCCTTGTCTCGACTGGGCTACTTTGTTGTTATTGGGCTTTGACTGTTGGGGCTTTCTGTTGACTGGGCTACATGTTGTTACTGCTGATTGTATGTTTAGGGCTGGCCCAATAACCCCACTGTTTGTTGTTCCGCATGTTATACGTGTTTGCTATATGTGTTTGCCGTACATGTTCGCTGTGTGTTTATTTGTACCCAACTTGACCCATACTTGGTAACCATGCTAGGGCGTGGTGACCAACACACTTGACCGGGTAAAATAATCTACCGAGCAACCCAAGGTGAGTTCACTACTTAAAAGCATGCGTCCCGGTGGTTTGGGACACGAGACTAAAACAACCCTATCCCCTTGTAAAGGGGATACCATCTACATTCCTTCCCTAGTTACTGGGAACAAACTTACTTTCCTTCCCCAGTTATTGGGAACCTTTTAGTTAATTACTGTTTATACGGATTGCAACAAACGGCACTAAACGAAACTCTATCACTTAAAGTCCCTACTACTTAATACCGATTAGTCGCCGGGGCCAGGCGAACGGGTTATTAGTTGATAGCGCTATTTAGGTCTTACCAACCTCACACCGTGCCAAGGTATGGGATCGGTCGTGAACTAATGTACTCAGGCATCCGTCAATGATGATAGAACATTGACATCGGGGCACTCTTGCGGATACGCAACGGTCACCTAGTGTTCGGTATTGGAAAAACAGTTTAGTTGCTAACTTTTGGGGTAGCTCCCCATGGCATGTATAAACGGATAAATTAACTGGTGAAACAAGTTTTTGGTAATTAAAACTGGACAACTAGTGAACTCACTCAGCATTATTGTTGACCCCTTACTGCATGCTTTGCAGGTAACCAGTGACTCAGGAGCTTGCAGCTTGGGAAGTGTAGTGGTCGTCTAAACCCGCGTGTTGGGTTCTAAATAACTTGAACTTTGTTTAAACTATTTTGCCTATGCTTCCGCTACTTACTTAACTGTTATTTGAACCTAAACATTTGAACTTTAACGATGGTGCTTACTAACCATTATGGTTGGTGATCATCCTTACTATTATCCAATGCTCAGTATAATTGGTGGCTGGATCCTGGTCGGTCACGCCCTCAAGCGGACGGTGCTCCGCAGGTGGAATTTGGGGGTGTGACATAGCGAGCCCAGCCCCAGGCCCAAACAGAACGGACCTCGGGGTGACTTTGTACCCAACGCATAAATCTGCTAGGTTTGAGTCTTCCTACTTGCACTTCACACATATCAATGGCCTTGCAAACCATTGGTGATCTCTTTTTCCTTATTTGCTACATACCAGGATACATACAAAGGTTTATTTACTCACTTACACATGAACTCGCTCAACATTATTGTTGATTTTTCAACTTACATGTATTTCAGGGAATTAAAGATCTGGCGCGGTATGTTGTGTTTTCCCGCTGCATATGGGTTCCGAGGTCATCCCGGTTTAGGAAATGTGACTTTTTCCTGGACGAGTCACAAATCTTAAACTGCGTTTTATTCATGTTGATGTTTATGTCTTTGAAAACAATGTTTTATGTTTTGGTGTTGTAGTCCCTAAGACAATGTTATGTTACTTCGGTTTTAAAACTTAAATCTATGGATGATCTTGCAAGGTTTTTATTTCATATAGCTTGTTATGATTAAGCTATGGTATTAAGAAGTCACACCAAAATAACCACGCTTCCGCAAAGCCAGGGTGTGACATAGGGTCTTAGACAGGTGATTTCGCTTATGTGGTCAAGTTGGGATATCGCTCTTGTGGCCTTGTGTCTCTTGGAGCGAAATCTGGAACCTATATATAGGTGTCCATGAGCGAAATCACATATCCACTCCTTGTATTCCATACCGAATTGCTGCCGGTGTGAAGAACTACTTGTAATTGCATTTCAATCAATACAATCAGTAGTTATAGTGAAGAATAAGTTGTTTCTACCTTCGTTTCTTGTTATTCCACACCTGAAACGAAATAAAACTCCTCTGAACAACTCGTTCGGGTCGATACACGATCCTACAAGTGGTATCAGAGCTCAGGAGGAGGAGTTCTGCAGAGAATAGCTAGAATTTATCAAGATTTCTTACTTCTACATCTTCTTTCATCAGTTTAGAAAATTTTACCGGTCAAAATTGGATCAAAATTTCACAGACTGTAGAGAATTGGACATAGACAAATCCCTGAGAATTTGGTGTTGAAATTCAAATTAAAAATGGACTAAAATTGGTTCGGACTAGGTTTCGCTCAAACGAACATTGTATAGTTTCGCTTATTTGAACACTTAGTTTCGCTCCTGTGTCACATAATTGAGAGGTTTCGCTCCAAATTGTATCCTGTAGTTCCGCTCTTGTGTACATCATCAAGGTTTCGCTCCAAATTACTTTGAGGTTTTGCTCATTTGCACAATCAGGGTTTCGCTCATTTGTACATCAGCAGTTTCGCTCTTGTGAACATCAGTGATTTCGCTCCAACATCAGAAGAATATTCGTGTTATAATGAAGTTTTCGGATATTTTTTTATAAGGTTGCATGTGATTTTATGTGATTAGATAATAGGTGTCGACTTAGCGGGATTGAAATTAGAAGTTGCATGTGATCTGACATTCTCAGTTTATTGGAAAATGTTTCAATATTGGAGGTCCAATGAGATTTTATTGAATTATCGGTTTGCATGTGAAAGTGGATGTGTGTCAGGATCACGTGAAGCAATTTTGTCAACATACAAATTAATTGGTTGTTTTGATTTGTTCCAAGTATTGCATGTGAAGTCAGATTCAGTGGCCCAATCAAAGTTTTTTTAAAGACAAAGTGTCGGCTATGTGAATTGGAATTGTCTATTTGCAAGTGATCTGTTTTTGTTGTCAGCCCAAGTTTTAAATCGGCCCAAGGCACACAATACACTACATCGACCCAATTAGCTTTTGAGATTATTCAAGTTCAAATATTGATCAATCAAATATTGATCCATATCAAGTTCAATCGGGAATTTTTACAAGTTGATTCGAAGCGAATTGGTGTCCAGCTTGTTTGAAACTTGTGTTTTTGTAAACTCTCGATACTGAATCATGGATAACGATTTCTACAACGCGTTTGCTACCTCGACTACTCCGGCTTCAATTGCTCAGAACATGAATTTGGAAAACGAAACGGGAACTACTCAAAAACCCCCGAAGCTAATGAGCATTGAGGAGTATTATGGATGGAAAGATAGGTTCGAAAACTGGGTACAAGCTAATCATCTGAGATCATGGGAGTGTATTTTGAAGAAATATGTTTTGCCACAGACTGATTTGAAAGTTGACAAAAGAATATCTGAATTTAGTGATCAAGAACGTGATATGTATAGAGCTGAAAAGATGATGATTAGTCTACTTCAGCAAGCTATCAAAGAAGACATTTTCATACTGCTACAGCATGACAAAACTGCAAAGTCAATCTGGGATGCACTTAAAGTCAAATTTGAGGGTAGCGAGAATATGATTAAAAGCAAGAAGGCACTGTTAAAGAAAGAGTTTGATCTGTTCAGCAGTCTACCAGGTGAAGACACAAAGAAGCTGATTGAAAGATACTGTCACCTTGTGCGATCTATGTCAATGCTTAGTATAAAAAAGGATCCTGAAGAGTGGGTAGACAAATTAGCTGATGCGTTACCGCAAAAAGAGTGGGGAACTTATTTGATGATCCTGAAAAAAACAGGGGTTTATGATGGGTTAACAATTGGTCAGTTTATTGAAAAGATTGAGGGTCAAGATTTGGAACAGCAGAAGATCGCAAGGATGAACAGTCCAAGTGGTCAACAGGATGTAAAAATGTATTACAAAGGTAGTGTTCCGGTTCCAGTAGCTGAGAGAAGCCCGAAAATCCAGACTGCTTTTAGTGCTGGAGATTCATCGGAAAAAGCTGATCAAAGTTCAAACAAAAGCAGCAGCGGTTTCTCATTATATCCGAGTGTCAATCCAAAGAGTTCATCAGAAAGCTTTCAGTCTCAAAGCACCAAGACAGGAAATGGTTATGTGATTCAGTGCAACATCGCTTTAAATCTTCCAGAAGGTCAAAGTTTTTCAGAAGACACTGCTAAAGAGCACATGGCTCTACTTGGTTCTGTGTTGTTATCTTATGAGGGTCTAGTGGCTGGTCGGATCGGAAATCCTATGCTCACCAAAGAGGATTACGATCAAATAGACGCCGAAGAGATGGAATTGATGGATATCAAATGGTGTCTAGCGAGTGTTCTTAGACGTGCTGAAAAGTTTAAGACAATTACTGGGAGAAATGACTTTCTTGATGCTCACGTTTCTACTTTAGGTTTTGATAAATCTAAAGTTACTTGTTTTCGATGCAGGGAAAAAGGCCATTTCAAACGGGAATGCAAGAACAGGGAAGCTAGTGGTGCTCAGAATCCGTTTGGAAAAGATTATTATTACCGGAAAGCCATTTATCAACAGGTTGGTCAATCACAAGATTCACAGACGGCTCATGGTAGAAGAATCGAGGATTCAAAAAGAGCGTGTGTGGTGGATTTTGACTGGAACAATTATATATCTCCTGATAGCAAAGCATGCATAGTCGATCAAGATGATGAAAGGCTACCTGAAGGCTTCAGTTGGAATATGTTTGCAGATGAGAATGGGAATTTTAAAGCTTTCATCGCTAAGATTGTCAGAGAACCAGACATGTTTGCCACGTGGATGAAGTCTATTGGTGAAACAGTGAAAAGCATGGATGAAAAGTCTGTTGTTTCTGATGAAAGTTCAGAAAGTGCTTATGAAAGTTCACAGAGTGCAGATGAGAGTGTACAGAAGGATGTTACTTCAGAAAAGGAAGTTGTATTTGATCAAACACCGTCAGATTCTGGTTTATCAGATGCTGATTCTGAAAAATCTGTACAGTTTGATCAGTCACCAACTGATGATAGCAATAGTGATAATGAGGAAGAAAAACATATCGATATTGCTAAATCTCATCTTTCTCCTGAAAGTTTTCATTTTTATTTTGATTTTGCAGATCGCTTGGAGAAACTGAAGGAGAAACGGGCTGCAAAAGAACAAAAAGAAATGAAGTCTGAAAGTGTTGCTGAGAAGAATGTTGAGACTGAGCAGTTAGGTGAAGCAGAAAAGATGACTGAAGTTGAGAAAGTTGTTGAAGTCGAGAAGATCATCGAAGTAGAAAAGATGACCGAAGCTGAGAAAGTGATTGAAGTTGAAAAGATCATTGAAGTTGAAAAAATTGTGGAAGTTATCAAGCCTTGCACAAATTGTTTGGAACCTTGCAAGGAATGTGCAGCAAAAGATGAAAAACTGGCTGAGCTTGAGAAAATGAAAGAGCAATTACTGTTCAATATTAACTACGTGAAAGAATCATATGATGTGTTGAACAGAACAGTAACTGATCTCCAAAAGACAAATTCAGAAAGAGAACAAGCACTAACAATGATGAATGCTGTAATGATGACAAAGCAGAAAGCCATCAACTTTTACATCGAAGAAAGTGCTAAATGGAAGCAAGAGTTGGAGACAGAAAAGATCGAGAATGAGAGAATTAGACGTTTATTACAAAGTTATTCTAGTTCTGATTATCTCATTGATCGTATTTACCCAACTGTTGCAGGTATGGAAGCTTTTCAAGATGAGAAGCCGAAGAAAAAGAAAGATAGTGGTAAGAAACCGACTGTTAGCTATAACAAGTGTCCGCCTCCAATTTGGGAAGGGTATTCTCCTAGAAAACCAAATGAGGAGCAACTTGAAAAAGCAGTCAATATAAAGCTAAAAACCGACACAACTGACGTTTTACCAGATAACATTGATGTCACTTTTACCTCGTCTGATACTGATCATGAGTCTGAGTTAATCAAAAAGGTGGTCGATCAGGTGTTGGATACTGAGGAGGAATCCGAGTCAAAGTCTGAGTCTGGAGGGTCAAATTCGTCAGTCAACAGTCCAAAGTCGTCGGTCAAACGGTCTTATTGTAAAGAATTTTTGTTATCGAAAGCAAATTTGGATGATGAAGCATTTGAAGTTGCATACACTTTAAATGATTCGGACAAATTATACTCTGACAAAGAGTTTCCAATAAGAAGTGTTCATTTTGACATGATCAAAAAGGTTTTCAAAATGACAGAAATTAATATTTCTGTAATAAAAGATTTAAATCTTACTGAAAAACCTAAAAAGTACACTTCAAGAGTTCAACAACGTCTAAACAAGAAAAAGGGTTACAATTCTGGTTCTAGTTTTCAAAAGAAATCAAACCAAAATTGTAGCTACAAAAAGAAAGGTCTTGGATTTATTCCACCAGAAAATCATAAAAATTTGAAAAATTCTAAAACAAAAACAGAATTTGTGTCAGGTGGAAGTGCAGAAGAGGAACAGAAGAAACCATTCTGGAGACAGTCAAATCAAGAGTTTCTTGCTGAAAAGAAGAAGAATGGAACTGAAGTTTGTCACTCAAAAGAAACTAGAACCTGTTACAAATGCAATGAAGCTGGTCACATTGCATGGAACTGTCTGAAAAATGCCAAGTCAAAACAGGGAGTTTCTAACAAGTTGAAAGGAAAAGTTGTTGATATTGAACTACCAACCGAAAAATTTAAAATTTTTGAAAACTCAACTTATGAGGTTGGTGAGTGTTCTAAAAAGAATTTTTATAAAAAGAAAGAGAAAGACAACCAAGTGTGGGTTGTTAAGAAAGTTGATGAGAACGTCGGCGATGAATCTGGTTCCACAAAGCCAGAAGAGCAACAGGTTGAGATGAAAATTTCAGTGAATGATGATGAGTTTCCATCACTAAAATTTGAAGAAGTTAAACAGAAAGTTGGCAAGGTTGATATCTCGAATCAGTTTTACAATGAGAATACTAAGTTTGATGTCGAGAAAACATTCAATGGAAGTGTTAAGAAAATTTTTGGGAAAATGTTGAATGGGGAAGCTAAGGGGGTTAAAGATTTTTATGCAACTAAAAAGGCAACTTACAACCCTACTACGCAAGAACTGAAAGCCATCAAGTCTGAGAAGACTTGGATGGAAGTTTGTTTCCCGTAAAGTCTTAGGACTATGCCGGAGATCCCAAGTTTGTAATCGTGGATCAGGAATCGGCATCTTTCTTAAGTAATTGATTGTGTGATTGAATCTTATAAAAGTTAAATTTTACAGATTGAGGACTTGCCGGAGCTTCCAGGTTGGTAAGTGAGAAGCAGGAATCGGCATCTTGATTAGTAAAATGGTTTGTGTAGATGTTTTATTCCTACATGTGGTTATATGTTTTGGATATTCTTACAAGTGGTGAGAGGTTGATTCTGACATAGTGATTACTCAAGGTCATTTGTTTGAACTTGACGTAATCCTGATACAAGAGATTGAATGGACAAAATGATGAACCAAACCCCTAACTTTACAAGTGGTAAAACCAATAAAACTTTTTTTCCGGAAAAATCATTTTGGTTAAAATAAACTTAAGTGTTTTGAAATCATAATGAGAAAATAGTTTTGTGTAAGGGGGAGTTCTGATTGTTTATGCCAAGTGGATGGCGATTTGAAGCGATTCGATATCGGTTGTCAAGTTTATTGTACAGTTTGTTTTCAAATTTCCTAAAATGTGTTTGCATTTTAGGGGGAGTAGAAATTTTCAGAAAATCCAAAAACATTTGAAAATTTGAAAAAGGCAAAAACATGATAAAAGATAAAAATTTGAGTTTTGCGTAAGAAGAGGAAATGATAGTACATCAGTAGACGGTCACAGTATGCTAAAGAAATGTAATGTTTAAATAGCATTAAACAGTCTCACTGATGATATGCCGATAGGTTTTTACACATTTAGTAAGCTTTTTCGGGATATAAACTTAAATTCAAACTTGCTTATTTCGTGGGGAACACTACTTGGATATATAGGTAACCCCTGAAATCTCGTTTGAAAGGTCCCTCTTTCTGAGATACTAGGTCTTTATGCTCAGTGATATCTGGGGTATTATCCCGGGACTTCTGCTGAATGGAAGTTCTGACCTAGTCCCCGGATAATGCTTTCTGCAAATGCTTGAAACATAGCATCGCCCTCAGCAAGCTGATGAAACAATAAAATTGATAGTCGCTGCTGTTGTAATCAAAAGATCCTCTAAAGGGGACACACCAAAAGTTGAAGCCGTCATCTCTCTGCGTATACGGGAGTATCGACCTGAGCTCTCACGGCCCTCGCAATTTAACCCCTTACAGATATCATCTGTGGTATACTCACCTGTAAGACTGAATATTGGGATATGGATACGGGAGTATATTCAAGAGGTGGGACACATGAATGATTTTAAGTTCTTAAAACACCTAACTCATATCCTGAATCAGTTGAAATTTGTGTGAAAATTTAAGTGGATCAGTATATTGGCAATCTAAGTGAATTGTTTAATTCTTAATGTGTATCTAAGCTCAACGGTACTCGTGATTTGTCATAAACTGATATGATCCTCTTGCACAAAACTCACAAAAATAGTGTCTGTAAATATTTCTTTACTGCATTTCTTAATGCATTCAAAATTCCAAAAAGATTTTCGGTGTGTTTTAGCATAAATTTTTTGAAAAATCCAAAAAGATTTTTGACAACTGATGTTGGAGAGCTGATTGTCAAAATTCCAAGTGCTAAACATGACGACATTCTTGTGAAAAGAAGTATGTGTTTGAAAATCAAATGTGTTCTGATCAAATTTTAAAATGGTTCATCAAGATTATTGAGTTATTTTTGAGAAAGAGTCAGTGTTAGTGCATTTTTAATTGTTATAATGAGAAAATTTATTTTGAGGTAGAGATTGTGCAGGTTTAAGTTTGAGCTAGGTGACAATCCTGAGCAGATCGAGATCCAGGTTACGATCTTGGAACAACCTTAGAAGGAGTCAGCCAGATTACGATCCTGAAGCAGATGATGCTGAAGAACTAACGGAATGCTAGCACATTGTTAGGGGGAGTCTGTTAATGCTGAGTGAAAGAGTAAAGCTCAGAGACTGATCAAGACTAAAGATGCGAAGACTCGATACGTGAGACTCGTCAACATCTGAGGGGGAGTCTGTTAGTGCACACATCTGTCGTCTTCGTCTTGTATCGAGTCTTGAATACGTTGTGTTTCGGATCAAGCATGATGTCATCATTATTAATGATGACATCATTCCAATGACATCAAGTCTACAACAAATGCACGTGAAGATTACATGTGCAAATGAAATCAGTTTGCATGTTCTCACTAGATGACAAAATAGAAATCGTTTGAAATAGAATTGTATTTTAGATATATGCTGATTTCGCTCATAGGGTCTTAGACAGGTGATTTCGCTTATGTGGTCAAGTTGGGATTTCGCTCTTGTGGCCTTGTGCCTCTTGGAGCGAAATCTGGAACCTATATATAGGTGTCCATGAGCGAAATCACATATCCACTCCTTGTATTCCATACCGAATTGCTGCCGGTGTGAAGAACTACTTGTAATTGCATTTCAATCAATACAATCAGTAGTTATAGTGAAGAATAAGTTGTTTCTACCTTCGTTTCTTGTTATTCCGCACCTGAAACGAAATAAAACTCCTCTGAACGACTCGTTCGGGTCGATACACGATCCTACAGAAGCATATACGGTAGAACGCATAAGTTTTAAACAACACATAAGAATCAAGTTCCTAGAAGTATAGACTAGGGCAAGTATTCCCACTTATCCTAATTCCCTATAGTTATGGCTCTGATACCAATCTGTCACACCCCAACTGATGGCGGAAACATCGGGGTGCGAGCACTAAGCGTTCAGATTGCTCATGAGATTCCATAACACTATTGTTTCAATAAAGATTAATTGATTTCGTGCAAATGTCTAACAAACGTCATCACAAGTATCACATTACAAACCAAATCATAAAATGTTCAAATTGTCCAAAAGACTAAATTAACTAGGCGACGTTTCTAAGCATCTCCTAGCTTGATTCCATGATCCATTGCAATCTATTAGCCTGCAGCATGTATTAAAATATCAATACAAAAGTATTGGCGAGTATACAAGTTTGATAATAAAATAATAGATTAAAACAACTCATATCCATAATGTAAGCAATAAAGTAGTTTCAGCCGTGCTAGTGTCGCAGTCCATGCAGTGATAGCCCTAGTATCCCGATGCTTTAGTGTTTACCTAAGACTCAAGGTAAACTAGAATCCTCCTAACAATACCCCCCCGAGAATAATGGGAGAGGTGCATCTCCTATAGCGCTACTATTGTTAAGGCGGAACTACACACTCTGGATTAAACGTCACATAGCACAAAGAGTCAAGAATCAAGAATCACAAGTTTCATGTTCGCATAGGATAGAGTATAAGTTTCAAAGATTCAAATTTAAGTTTCATAGAATACATGTTACACCCCAAAAGTTTAAAGTAAAAGGGGATCGAGTATACTCACAGTGATTGCTTAACAGCCGCAACTTTTATTGGATCAAAGGGAGCTCTTTTTAGAGTTAGCCTGATTAGATTACAATAGGGTAAGAGTCGGGCTGGATAACGAGATTGCTCAGAGTGTTGAAACAGTCACCGGATCGAAGGACTGTCTGATCGGACGGCTGTCCGATCGGATTGCCGGTCGTTCGGGTGGCATGCGTGTTGTAAGAGAAAGATGGCTGCCCGATCGGATGGCCATCCGATCGAGTTGCCAACCGAATGGAATTTCACAATTAAGAAAAAAAGACGAAGGTGGCTATCCGATCGGACGGTAATCCGATCGACTTGTCACTTGGTCCTAGTGCAGAAACTTGGGTCGTTCCAATCGGACGGCTGTTCGATCGGACGACTGTCCGATCGGACGGCTGTCCGCCTAGACTTCCAAGCTTGATAGTTTACCAATGTTTTGAAAAAATTCTGAGTTTGAAAATTACAGGTGACGTCACGACACAGACTGAGGCCGTAGTAACTTATCATCTCACAGACATTCTGGTCGGTCGGGAATCACCCCAGTCTGACCCGTTTGTTTGTTAGTGATGGGTTTATGCCGGAATCCATCCCGTGATTGTCTTTATTAGCGAATAATCCGTTCCCAAACCTACTCTAGACCACCGTTCTAGTCTACATTCCGTTCAGTCTCGTTTAACACTTAAGTAAATCCGTTATTCAAAGAATTAAATGAAGGAACTAAAGTTTTAGTATAAAAACCCTTAGATTTAGCTTAGATTTAAAGAATTACGCATGGAATCCCTTATATCTAACTTAGATCGTCACCAAGAATGTCGTCATATGGCATTTTGTACTAACCACCATGATGACATCATCCTCAAGATCTCAGATCTGAGAGATTTCACGGTGAAATATGTGATTTCAAGCGAGAATCACATAGAGAATGAAGTGTAGACTAAGAATGTACAAAGATCTAGCCTAAAACGTACCAAAATCGATGAGAGGATGAGGAAAAGGACGTTTGCGCGTGTTCTTGGTCGAGCAGAGCTGTCACATCACTGAAAAGGTGATGTGACAGGCCTATTTATAGGTGAGGGAGAAAAGAAGGGAAGAGGGTGGTTCGGTTCGGATGGTAGTCCGATCGGACGGCTGTTCGATCGGGTGGTCATCCGGTAGGGTGACTATCCGATCGGATGGCCACTCTGGCCAACCCAACCTTTCTGTGTTCCAGTTCTTGCTTGTTTTGCGAGTTAGATTAAGCGTTGCGTGATATTTAGGAAATAGGATAACTAGGTTATAATGCTAACACATCAGAAGCTTTACAAAATTGATAGATTCCGCCAGTGACAAGGCTTTAGTCTCTCGTTCAACCAAAAATCAAGTCTCACGAGTCTAAAGAGCCGAGCACCAAATAGATTTAGACATTTCCAACATAGACTTAGGCATTCCATCATAGATTTAGATATTTCTCATTTAGGCATTCTAATCATTAGGCATTCCAGATAGGCATTCAAGCGTAGTTTTAGACACTCAATCATATAGAATTAGGCGTTACCAACATAGACTTAGACCTTCCCAAGAAAATAGACAATCCGACATAAATTAGGGACTAGAATAACAATAAGTGAAATCTCAGGACGCAATTACCCTTCCTCTTTGCATCAGCACGCATCCAAGGCCTAGGTGTGATGCATATGAATATATTACCATATCATCCGTACCTTCAGGTAAAGTCAACACCGGTGCACAGGTTAACTTTTCCTTTAATGCCCGAAATGCCTTTTCTTGATCCTCTTCCCAGACGAACTTCTCGTTCTTGCAGGTTAACTTGGTCAAAGGCGATGCAATCTTGGAGAAATCCTGAATGAATCTCCGATAGTAACCTGCCAACCCTAAGAAACTTCTAATTTCGGATGGACTCCATGGAGGGTTCCATTTTGATACTGCTTCCACCTTCGATGGATCCACCAATATTCCTTCGGCACTTATGACGTGCCCTAGGAATTGCACTTCTCGTAACCAGAAGGCGCATTTCGAGAATTTAGCATATAATCTTTCTCGCCTTAGTATCTTTAACACTTCTCGTAAATGATTAGCATGATCCGCCTCGTTTCTTGAATAAACAAGGATGTCGTCGATAAAAACAATCACCGACCTATCAAGCATCGGCTTGCAAACCCGGTTCATGAGATCCATGAAAGCCGTGGGTGCATTTGTTAATCCAAAGGACATCACGAGGAATTCGTAATGTCCATATCGCATACGGAACGCCGTCTTTGGTACATCGTCCTCCTTTACCCTCAATTGGTGGTAACCCGATCTCAAATCGATTTTTGAAAACCAGCTAGCGCCTTGTAATTGATCGAACAGGTCGTCGATCCTCGGGAGCGGGTATCGATTCTTTACCGTGAGTTTATTTAACTCTCGGTAATCAATACACATCCGCATGCTCCCGTCTTTCTTCTTTACAAACAGCACCGGCACTCCCCAAGGAGATACACTAGGCCGGATGAATCCCTTATCAAGTAATTCTTGTAATTGGGACATTAATTCTTGCAATTTCGACGGTGCCAGTCTGTATGGGGCTTTAGCTACTGGTTTAGCACCCGGAATCAGTTCAATCCCGAACTCTATTTCACGTTCTGGCGGCATTCCCGGAAGATCCTCGGGAAAGACGTCTTCGAATTCACGCACCACGGGTACGTCTTCAATCCTTGGCGTGTCTTTTTCCACATCACGTACATAAGTTAAATATGCCTTACACCCGTGTAGTATAAACTTGCGGGCTTCTATCATAGAGCATATCATGGGATTACAAGCCTTCTCCCCATAGATGATGACACGCTTTCCGCTCGGAGACGTTAAGTGTATCTCCTTACGTAAGCATATCACCTTAGTGTGGTAGCGAGATAGCCAGTCCATTCCAACTACCACTTGAAATTCACCCATGGACATGGGTATTAAATCAATGGAGTATTCCTCGCCATCGATATTCAATTTGCATTCCCGACATACATCACAAACAATAAAACTTTTGTTATTACCTACTTCTACTTCCATTGGCATAGGTAATTTTGTTAATGTAAACAAAGGGTTTTGAATGAATCTATGTGAAACAAAAGACTTATTCGCACCCGTATCAAATAAAACACGTGCAAGGACAGAATTTACAGTAAATATACCTGTAACCACATCAGGTTCCATCTTTGCCTCAGCAGTAGTGATTTGGAACGACCTTGCCTTAGACTTTGGGGTTTCATTCTTGGAGTCAGCACCCTCTTTCTTTCCCGTTAGTTCCGGACATTCTGACTTTTTATGACCTGGCTGATAACACTTATAGCACACCATCACTTTGTCTGGGCAGTTTGAAACCCCATGCCCGGTTTTACCACATGCAACACAAGGTTTGTTCTTAAAATAACATTCGCCATTATGAGCGCGTCCACATATCTTACAACTCGGGGAACCTCCTTTCGCATTTCCCTTCTTTGAAGATTCAGCCACCTTCGACTTCTTTGTGGGACTTGGGTTTTCATCCAAGGCTCTTCTCTCGCCTCTTTCAACTTGTCTTTTCAATTCAATCTCGTGCTCACGCGCCGCATTGATTATGTCGGTGAGGCTTTTGGAATGTGAGGGAGTCATAAACTCCCTATACTCTACTCTAAGCATATTGTGATGGTAGTAAATTTTCTGTTCTTCGGTCTTGACCAACTCATCACAAAACTTGAGTTTATCCATAAACGTCCCCGTGATTTTATCGACGGTTTCACCTTTTTGCCTCATTTGCATGAATTCTTCTTTTATCTTATTGATTACCGCCTTGGGGCTATGATGTTTGAGAAATGGCATTTTAAAATCTTCCCAAGTCATCGCCCTTGTTGCTTCAACACCCCTTTCATTTCTAAGGTTGTCCCACCAATCCTTAGCTTGGCCTCTAAGTTGGCCAGTTCCATAAGCCACGAAGTCGCTTATATCACAATGCGTTCGTTCAAAAACACCCTCGATATCGCTTATCCACCTTTGACAAGCAATTGGATCCACCTCTCCATTGAAGATCAGGGGTTTACATGCCATGAACTTGTTATAAGAACAACCTTTCTTTTCTTTGGCCTTACCTCTATCATTGGTAAGGTCTTCTCTTAATTCACCCATCTTTTCCTCCATAGTCGAAAGTAATGTGTTTTGCATCCTTTCCATAAATCTTGGTAGGCTAGCTTCAATTGGCCTTCCGACTTCCTCGGAAATCTTTTCTTTCAACTCGTCGGTAGTGAGGGATACGACATTCTCATTAGCACCTCCCGACATCTTCTTACTGAAATGTTAAAATAATTTGATAAATAATTCGTTCAATCACTCTCATGCCTTTACATGAGAATTCATACTCACAATTCGGCCAAGTATACAACTTTGGCTTAACCGTTTATGCTAAGTGTACTTCCCGGGTTCGAGTATATTACTATACTCCTCCCATACACAATAAATTACTATTCCTTCTAATCTTTTAATTTAAAATTTGCTTCAAATAAATTCTTACCGGATGTTGATCAAGCCTTGAACCGAACACATTTGTCTTTAACCTTAGCTCGGATACCAACTTGTAACACTCTCTCTTATAATATAAGCTTTTACCAAACAAATAGAACTAAGCTTAATAAACGTTAAGCCAAAACATTTACATTATCCTTAGCTTAGTACTTACGAGTTTAATGAACATTTAAAACAACATTAGTATACATAAGTATTCCTTATATTACATAAGTTTTATGAGTAACTAAATAAGACAAAAGTTTCGGAATAAGATCTTGAATGTGTTCGGTTCGGAAGCATTGACTTGATCATCATCCACGTGTTTGCTTTTCCTAAAAACTGAAAATTTTAACAAACATTAGTATTAAGGGTTCCTAGAAATTAGCATAATCGAAACTACGCTTTTAAACGAATCCGATTAACTAAAACATGCAAAACTTCACCAAAAATACTGGGCACTACCGTAGCTTACGGTGGCCACCGTAAGCTACGGTAGCCACTGTGTAACACCTGTGTCATTTCAACCATCAAACAAATTCCAAACCAATGAAATATAGTATTTCATACTTGGGATTTGTAAAAATATGTGTATCGTTTACACATATCAATTCTTGTTCGATTTCAAGCTTTAAATCGCTTTCTGGAGGGTTATACGCGCTCTGATGAGTAGATATAACCAGTTTAATCCAACGAACACTCCGGAATAGTGAAATAGGCTTAACATACCTTAAATAACCTTTACATAACTTAGATATAAGTTTTGAAAGGTTTGGTGTGGTGAAATCAAAGTTTAATCGCTTACAGGGACTAAAGTTGACAAACTGCGAAAGTATGCCAATTTGAACTGTAACAGACCTTCCGGAACATGACCATAAGTTAAACATACCATAAATATCCTTTACATAGCTTAGAAATAGGCTTTGAGGTGTTCGGTATGCTAAAATAAACTTTTGTGTCATTCAGGGACTAAAAGCGTCAAAAAGTGCACAAGTTTGCATTTTCGCGCATAACTTACGTTCTGAATACATCCGGACATCCAAAAATTTATGTAAGCATGACTACATTATATTTTATGGTTCGCCTTAAGAAAAATCCATTCGTCGCGTCATTTGGATCGTTTTTCGCGCTTATGCGCATTCCGTCGTAATTAAGCGAACATCGCGTTCGTACGGTTAAACGAACCGACATCCGAGATATTTTTGAGCACATTTTAAGTTCCCTATACTTTAACTTCATTTTAGAGCTTTGAAATGGGGTTAACGGGCCTTAAACGTGTCGAAAATGGCCTAAATACAGTTCAGGGACCAAAAGTGTAAATCTGCCAAACTATGGCCTAGCGGTGCGCTACACTTTTAGCGTAGCAGTGCGCTAGCCAAGTTCAGACCAGATTCAGAGTTTCTAACAGCCTGTTTGCAGCTGTTTTAACCACAACCACAAGTTCACCACTTGCATACTCAGCTGATAAGGATCATTGTTAGGCACCATAACCTTCCGACACTTGTACGGATACGATTAAGGCACAATATTCGACAAACGATCCTAACGGTTCGGGTATTCCTATAAATACCCATCCACCCCATTGCTAAACTTACAAGAACTTTGATTTGAGAAACTCTAAGTTGAAACTATTGTTTCATACCTGAGATTTTTGAATCGAGGTTAGCATTCGGGGACCCTTCGTAAGTATTCTTTCGTTCTTTTCCTTATTTTATTGCTTTTCGAGTCAGAAAGTCAAACTTTGTTTGACTTTCAGCGTTGACCAGTAATGGTCAATGCGAAGTTCGTTTGAACTTCGCAACGTGAGTGTAATCACGTTGGTCATAGTCCCTTGGGACTATGCCCACTGATTACCACGTTGTCTAGGGTCGTAGGGTAGGCGATCTAATAAATCGCCTATACCTTCGAACCCGACCCAGTTTGGTCGATCATTAGGATCCGACCAAATACATTAGGTGACCTTAGTGTAGGGAATAACCTTCCGAGGTTATACCCTATGGTCACATCGTTTAAGTAGTTGTATGATAGGTAGTTTATATGCCTTAGGTAAATTACCAGAATACCCTTTTCATGTATAATTGGTAATTAAGCATATGTAACCTAAACTTTTGTCACATAACTAATTATGTAACATGTTTAGGCATATAACACTTGTCATAGGGCTAGTTAGGCGGTCCGAACGCGTTCCACGCGAACGACGCGTTAAAGTAGCATAAGCTACCTAAACGGGTCGTAATGGGTCGTAGACACTTAGGTTAAGTTTCATTTAGTATGTAGGCTTTGATTAACCATATCACATGAGTTCCTACACTCATTTGGTTTACAAACCCTCATGCTACCCAGTCTTCCGATTTAGGTCCGGTTTATTAATGTAGTTACCTATATTAGGTGCCGTTTGATATTCCGCGATCTCTAGCTTTGCTTGGTGGTTATCCTAGGACTTCTGAGCAATCTCAAGTGAGTACATAGACCCCTCTTTTACTGTTTTCCGAACGTTTTGGGGTGGAACACATGTGCCTACTTATTACTTTCATGTTTTCACATCATATACCTGCTATGTTTGTTAGTACATTATATTACATGATTTCATTACATTTCATGTGCTATGTATGCCCATTGTGTGCGTACTTAGTACATCGTTTTACATTACATTTCATGCTATGTATGCCCATTGTGTGCATATTTAGTACATTGTTTTACATTGCATTTATGTTGCATATGCTCATCCAGCATATGAACACATTATACTACATTTTGAACCGTTGTAACTATTTGACTATGTGAACCGTCGTAACCCTTTGATTCTATGAACCGTTTATAACCGTTGAACCGTGTGAACCGTTTGTAACCGTTGGACCGTGTGAACCGTTTGTAATGGTTGAACCGTTTGTATCCATTAACATGATTTACATTTGACAATAGACATTTGACAATACATGAACATTTCTACAATTGTTAAACATTACTTTGGTGGTTTGGTTTGATTAAGTGATTAAGTAACGATGCGTGTGTAATATGATACAAGCATGGTGGATACGCCGCTGGTACTTCCTATATATAAGTGTTTGTATGGTATTACATATCGTAGCGTTATTTGAATCATTTCAGTTTGAGACATAGAACATTTTATACAAATAACATACTTTTCACAAGACATTGTTTTACAAACAACTTATCTTTTACAAACTCATTTTATATGGTTATTCATTTAACCATACATTATTCTATTATTTATACATATCATCTGATCTGATCGTTTTTCAAATGATTTACAAAACAAAGCAAATTACAAGGTTCATGACTAAACATTTTCTCAAACATAAGTCATGAAACCTATTTTCACAAAACCTATGTATCTCACCGGCATTTTTATGCTGACGTACCATATTTTCACATGTGTTTTTCAGGAGCTGTTGCATAAGATGATCAAGATACACTTAGGCGGACATGGGCCTTAGTGACAATAAAAGATGCAGACTAGTTAATTATGTTGTATTTCCATGTTTGTTTAGACATTGTAACACTTATATTGAATAAAACGAAACTTTAATTTCCATGGTTGTGAAACATTAATTCTGTTACAACACTCCCCGACGTTTCCGCCACGTTTTGTATGTTCTACGTGGTCGGGGTGTGACAGAAAAGATGGTATCAGAGCCAATGGTTATAGGGAATTAGGTTATTAGTAATGCTTTGACCTAGTCTATAACTTTCTTAGGACCCTAACGCGAGTTTACTTGCGTTTAGTCATAAAACAATACCGTCACCTATCCTTAGGCGACTACCACAACAAGAGCATAATTTTCGAAACCGCTTTGAAAACTAATCATCTGTTCTAGGATGATTAATTACTAGGTTTTGAACCCTCTGTTATATGGTTTTGAACCCCTTTGAATTTTCAAAAATCTCGTCAAGGTTTTGGGTTTTAAATAATGTGAACACGTGCAAACTGGAAGGGTGAATGCCTGTATTCTGGGTTTTCTGTCTAGGCAAGCACTTCGTATACATCTCATCAGACGCGAGACCAGTTGTGCTTACCTGGGAATTCTTGGGATGAGTGTTCACTTATAGGCGAGCATGTCTTCGCGATACATTATTTTTGACCCATTTACTTTGATTAGTCACTGTGTGTCGTTTGTTTACCTTGTGGTAACAAACAAATGACCACTACCCTTGCTTTCTTCAGATTTGTTTCATCTCATTCTTTTCGTCTAATTCTCTCACTCGTTTCCTTTCATGTTTCCTCTTTTAGAATGCCTCCTCGACGCGAAAACCAGATAGCGACTGCCGAACTGGCAGAAATTATTGCGCAGCAAATGGCTGCTCAATT
>JARYGA010038138.1:0-44067 GCA_030545235.1 Helianthus tuberosus | reverse complement strand
GTTTGCTAAAAGGTCATTCAGAGGTATAATTTAACATATTGACACTTTTAGTCCATCTAATTTGCAAAGTTGCACGTAGTTTTACTTATAGGCATAAAAACCTTAGACGGCCAATAAGTTGGCATTCCCAAGAGTGTAATCAAATATCATGAAGCCCCCGGTTTGTTAAAAGGTTACTCAGAGGTAAGAATTAACATGTTGACGCTTTTAACCCTTTATTGCGCAAACTTTCAATTAATTACACAAACGGCTACACTCGATCATCAAGTGGCTCATTTGTGAATATAAACATCATAAGAGGTTATTTAGAAACTTATTTTAGGTATGCTAATACTTCCAGTCCTTTCATAATCAGAGTTTTCGATTTTTTGAAAAATTAGTCCCTAAATTTCAATGTTTGACTTCATTAGGGTTTATTACACGTGTCAATACATCATTGGTCGTGATTTTACGAGGTGTTACATCCTCACCCCCTTAAAAGAAATCTCGACCTCGAGATTTGCTAAAATGCTGGAAGTACTTTTTGTCGCATAATGGAGTTAACTTCTATAGCATATCTGGAGCCTCTCCAAGCTCCCAAGTTGACCTCTATAATATGTACATGAATCCTTTTTGGAGCTTCTTAACCTGTCGATCCTGAATCGATACAGGTTTCTCATCATATCATAAATCTGCATATCATTATGTGATAATGCTTCTCGACTTATTGGCGAAACACATCCTTAAATCATTAGTGTGTAATGCATTGCGAGCTCCGCCAAGCTCCTTAAATAGGTTTTTGTTTATAAGCTATTTGATCTTGATACATTCGATTCCCTCGAATGATTCTATATATTCAGAGCTTAAGTAGCCTGATAACTAACAAATTGGCACATCCTTCCAGGGTGATATCTTTTGTTGAATCTTATGCCTTAACAAGAACTTAGGAGGGTTTCTACTTTCATTAATCCTTGATTTTCTGCCAAATACTGGCAACTTACAGATGATTATGGATTTATATGATCTTATTCGTTGTTTCCAAGGCAACTTTCAGATCCTGATAATTGGACTTACCAATCTTTTGTCTAACAATAAATGTTTAACATTCCATCTATACAAGGTCTCCAAAGGAGCAGTCTTGATACTTATATGACAACTATTATAGAAAATCTTATCTTAAGGTGATATGGTTATTCCAATCCAATGCTTAAAACTAATCTTAAGGAATATCTAATCCTCGCCGCTAGTCGAACAAATCGACGATCCTGGGCAGCTGATGGCAATTCTTAATTGTTGCCTACTTAAGGTTGCGGTAATCAATGCATAAGCAAAATGAACCGTCTTTCTTAATGGACTATACCGAATTCTCAGATTATTGAGTTAGGCCATATGAATCTCTATTTAAAAAAATTTACTTAATCAGGGTTTCGATTCTTCCAATGATGGTACTAGCCGTCTTGGAGATTCCATAATAATACAGCCCTAAATGAGATATAAATCTTAACTCTACTTGCCTTTCAGGAGGTAAACAGGGTAATCTTTGAAGAAGACAATCAAGATACAATGAGGTTGCAGAGATTTTTCCAAATCTCAGGCTCCAGTTCATCTATCATATTCTGTGTCAGATAAGTGACACATTTATGTTACGAGTCCACGAATTCCTTAATCAAAGACCTTTACTTGGACAATTCCATTCTGGATATCTTCTTTGAATACCATTAGCTGACTTTAGTACCATATGACCATCGGAATATCTTTGTGGTCCCATGCATTAAACCTCCATACTGATCAGGCATGGAAGCAATCTATGGAACATATTAAGATACACCAATCCTTATATGGCGCTTTTATCATACCATCTGGTATTCGTAATCGATAGTGATTAAGGAGATATCAACTATATATGCTGACGCACTTCCTCTAGAGAGAGGATACTTTTAAAATTCTACGACAGAAGGTTTCTGACAGGAACAGAAGAAATGGTTCTTATGATTTCGCCTGTAAGTTTTACCTTACACTTAATATCTGGGGTTCTTACGGGAAAATTTCTAAAAGTTTGCTAAGCTTATGGTCTTTTGAGAGACTTAGCAGCACCTGAAATCAAACGTAACTCCAAGCAATAAAATCACAATAAGGGATTTATCTGGTGTCCTTATTAATGTGAACTGCCTCTAATCATTCATCAGGAGATTTAAACGCCTCCATTCTTAATCCTTTTAAACTTAGCTGTAAAATCTTTGACAAATTTTTGGGCAGTCTCAGCTTTGACTGGTTATTTCTTAACCTATATAACGTGAGTAGCTGAGGTAGATCCATAATGGATTTATAATGAGCAGGCTTTGAAACTTTAATGTGCCCTCTTACTGCCGATGCTAACCACCAATAATTTTTTGCATTAAGCTTAGATTTTGGGTAAATGGAATAGGGTACTATCTCAGCCAATGAATTAAAATTTGCAACATACTGTCGACAGTCTAGAACTTTTATGGTGAGAGTCAGAAAATTCTTATCCCATCTTTTTCCATTTCGTGAAGCGGATAATAGGTTTTTCTAATAAGGCCCTTAAAACTTGGACCATCCCATATTGTATAAAAGGATCTTTCTTGTGGACTTCATTAATGTCCTCTCTAATTAAGGGTATTGCCATCGAATGACTGTGATGCATACCTCACCGTGTCCTTTCCAGCATAACCGCTGATACACCTTGTCACACCCCCAAAATCCACACGCGGAGTATCACCGCTTGGAGGCGTGACTGACCAGGATCAAGCCACCAATCATATTGAACATATAAGTAAATACCAAAAATCATTCATCAATACGAAAGGTGTTTTCAAAACCAAACATCAACAAGTGTGTAGCGGAAGCATAAGTATGTAAACCCAATGTAAATAGTAAATTCAAATGTTTAGATAGATAACATGGCATCATCGATCCATGTCCCACAACGACCTGCTCCTCCCTGTGCAAGCTCCATATGTACCTAAGGTCCTGCAAGGCATGCAAGAGAGAGTCAACAACTAGTTGAGCGAGTTCACAGTTAATAGTTCAGTAATAGTATAGCATGAGTAGTAGTATGTTCGTTCGTTACAATGTATCTTATTAATTCCCATCGCGGCCTTCCAGGCAGGTGTGCGAAGATATTGGGGAATGTTTTTCCCAAGTATTCTAGACTAGGTTTATTTGTATCGCGGCCTCTCCAGGCAGGTGTGCGAAGATATTAGGGAATGTTTTTCCCAAGTATTCTAGACTAGGTTTATTTGTATCGCGGCCTCTCCAGGCAGGTGTGCGAAGATATGTTAATTTAGTTCGCGGCCATTCTATGGCAGGTGTGCGAAGACAGTCATAATATCGCGGCCAATCCTTGGCAGGTGTGCGAAGATCAGTTCAAAAAGTGTTACTAGTCTAGTTGTATCTGATCGTTAGGTTCTACTTTATGAGTATACACAATAATTCATCAAATCCCATTCCCACCCGGGAACCCCATGCCTTGGCTGTGTGAACTCACCTTGGTTTGCTCGGTATGCTAAGTATGTGCTCAAAGTAAATCAATCACGTCCTAAAGTATGCGCGTATACATAATCAGTTTGTGTTTAAGTTGTTCACGTATAAGCAGGTAACACATAATCCTACCAGTCATGTTTAACGTTTAGCATTTACATATTCCAGTTAACACTTAATAGAAATAACTCAGGTTACTGCACAGATCAGCTATTTGGCGAAACACACATTTGGCGAAACACAATATTGGCGAAACACAATTATTGACGAAACACATTTGTTTCGTCGAGGTGTCCCTTGGCGAAACAGAACTTCTGATTCGTTGACTACCCTTGGCGAAACACATTCTGTTTCGCCGAGAGTTCTGTTTCGTCGGGCAGTTCAGTTTCATCAGTACAGTTACATGCAGAAACCCTAATCATCACTAACAGCCGACATCAATATTATCAATCATGCAGAAATCATTCAACACAGAATCATCGTACATCATCATAGCATAATCCTCGGGTTTCTTTAACGTCTAGCATGAACCCTAGCTTACGTATACAACATATCGATTAACATACAACATCATATCACCGAACCCTAACAAGATGCTAACCAGATCAGATTAACACCATCCAGAACCAAGTATTCAATCGTATCTAGTTTCACATGGAACTATTTATATCCGACTGCAACATTCATAACGAAATCTATATCCTCATCATCATAACAAGAACCCTAATATTTAACATGTATCGATTACAATACACATCATCAAAGCAGAATCACATGACACATAAACACATACATGGATGAACGATCAGACAAGACACATAAATTTACTAACCGAGATGATGGTTTGATCGCACAAGGTTTTCCGGTGGGTTCTAGTTTGCCGTCACAGTGAGAGAGCTCTAGGGTTTCGGTTGTTTTGATAGAAAGTGTAAAAGTGATGTTGTTTTACGTGAATATACTCAGAATAACGTTCTGGGCCCGTAATGGGCTTCGGCGAATCATGGGCCGGCGAAACAGCCTGTTTCGTCGAGAAGGTGTTGACGAAACTGATCTGTTTCGTCGAGATCGATCTTGGCGAATCACACTTGTGTTTCGTCGAATTCTTATATGGTTTAACAGTTTAAGTTTTACAAACAGTACACATGTTATACAATCACACATAACCATGCAAACACACTACGTTTGATCATAACACAACTAAATAGTCAAAGTCAATCGTGCATTAAATGCGAATAAAGAATGTCGAAAATTCGAGTTGTCACATTATCCCCAACTTGAAAGAAATTTCGTCCCGAAATTTAGCATGCGGTTACTGAGGAAGCTAGTAGTGTGACGTTGTTTACCTGTATCGTATCGCAGCTCCCCGAGCAGGTTTGCGAAGATTACTGGTTTTCTTGGGGTGTCACATTATCCCCCCGTTGATTTGGAATTTCGTCCCGAAATTCTGCATTGGTAGCTTCAGCCTCAGTAGTAGTTGCTTGGTTTCCGAATAACTGGGGATATTTGAGTTCCATTTGATCTTCGCGCTCCCAGGTGAACTCTGGGCCGCGGCGGGAGTTCCAACGAACTCGTACAAGAAGGATTCTCGTGTTCTTGAGGACCTTAACATCCCGGTCCGTGATTTCAACAGGTTCCTCGACGAAGTGCAACCGCTCGTCGATAGTGAGTTCCTTTAAGGGAACTATGTGGGTCTCATCTGACGTACACTTCTTCAGATTCGACACGTGAAAGACGTTGTGAACTGCACTGAGTTCAGGTGGTAAGTTCAATCTGTAGGCCACTTTACCTATTTTCTCTGTAACTTCGAAAGGTCCGACGTATCGTGGATTGAGTTTGCCGCGTTTGCCAAAACGAACCACACCCTTCCAGGGCGAAACTTTGAGTAGCGCTCGATCCCCAACCTGGAATTCGAGTAGTTTCCTATCTTTATCAGCGTATACTTTCTGACGGTCACGAGCTGCCGCCATGCGTTGTCGTATTTGTGCAATCTTTTCAGTAGTATCAACTACCATTTCTGGACCTGTGATTTGACTTTCTCCCACCTCTGCCCAACAGAGAGGTGACCGGCACTTACGCCCGTACAATGCCTCGAATGGTGCAGCTTTAATGCTGGTGTGGTAGCTGTTGTTATACGAAAATTCCACAAGTGGCAGATGTTTTTCCCAACCATTGCCAAAGTCTATTACGCACGCCCGAAGCATGTCTTCTAGAGTTTGAATAGTGCGCTCAGACTGCCCATCGGTCTGAGGATGATACGCCGTGCTCATGTCTAAACGAGAGCCAAAAGATTTATGCATTGCTTGCCACAGTTCTGAAGTAAAACGTGCGTCACGATCAGAGATGATGGAGGTGGGCACCCCGTGCCTTGAGACCACTTCTTTTAAGTAGATGTCTGCTAAGGTAGAGAACTTGTCTGTTTCTTTGATGGCCAAAAAGTGAGCAGATTTTGTGAGTCGATCCACGATCACCCAAATAGTATCATTTCCGCGCTGAGATCTAGGTAAGCCCGTAACAAAATCCATGGAAATTTGCTCCCATTTCCATTGTGGTATCTCAGGTTGTTGGAGTGGTCCTGACGGTTTCTGATATTCTGCCTTGACTCTCGCACAAGTCAAGCATTTGCTAACGTATGTGGCTATGTGGGCCTTCATGCTAGGCCACCAGTATGTAGTTTTGATATCGTGGTACATTTTATCCGCACCAGGATGTACCGAGTAGCGAGACTTATGAGCTTCATCCATCACTAGCTCACGTAAGTTGCCATAAAGTGGAACCCAAATGCGTCCTGTGACGTAATAAGCACCATCTTCCTTCTGTTCTAAACGTTGTCTTGAGCCACGTAGGGCTTCAGCCCTGACATTTTCCGGTTTCAATGCTTCTACCTGAGCATCTCGTAACTGGGAAGGGAGACTAGACTGTATAGTGAGTTGTAAAGCTCGCACGCGCTTAGGCGCGGTGTCCTTTCGACTGAGGGCGTCAGCCACAACATTGGCTTTGCCTGGATGGTACCTGATTGAGCAATCGTAGTCGTTTAGCAGTTCGACCCATCGTCGTTGTCGCATATTCAGTTCCTTCTGTTTGAAGATATGTTCAAGGCTTCTGTGGTCAGTGTAGATAGCACATTTGGTACCATACAAATAGTGTCGCCATATCTTAAGTGCAAAAACAACCGCTCCCAGCTCTAGGTCGTGTGTCGTGTAATTCCGTTCGTGAATCTTAAGTTGGCGCGAAGCATAAGCAATAACTTTATCCCTTTGCATCAATACACATCCAAGACCTTGGATAGATGCGTCGCAGTAGACTACAAAATCGTCCGTGCCTTCAGGCAGTGAGAGGATAGGTGCGCTACAAAGTCTATCCTTTAAGTGCTGAAACGCCGTTTCCTGTGCATTACCCCAACGATAAACAACACCTTTCTGTGTTAGAAGCGTAAGTGGCTGTGCAATCTTTGAGAAGTCTTTGATGAACCTTCTGTAGTAACCCGCCAAACCCAAGAATTGGCGTATTTCAGTTGGTGTACGAGGCGCAGGCCAATTCTTGATCGAATCTACCTTGGATGGATCGACATGGATCCCATCCTCGTTTACCACATGGCCTAAGAAGTGGACTTCACGAAGCCAGAAGTCACATTTGGAAAACTTAGCGTATAGCTGTTCCGTTCGTAGAAGTTCCAGTATAAGTCGTAAGTGCTGCTCGTGTTCCTCCCGACTCTTCGAGTAAATCAGGATGTCGTCGATGAAAACAATGACGAACTTGTCGAGATAGGGTTTGCACACCCTGTTCATAAGATCCATAAATACAGCAGGCGCGTTCGTTAGCCCGAATGGCATGACCATAAACTCGTAGTGGCCGTAGCGTGTTCTGAACGCTGTCTTGGAGACGTCCTCATCCCGGACTCTCAGCTGATGGTATCCTGACCTTAAGTCTATCTTGGAGTAGTAGCTCGACCCTTGCAGCTGGTCGAATAAATCATCTATGCGCGGAAGAGGGTAACGATTCTTGATCGTCACCTTGTTGAGTTCACGGTAGTCTATACACATCCTGAACGTACCGTCTTTCTTCTTTACGAATAACACTGGAGCTCCCCAAGGCGAAGAGCTAGGACGTATAAAACCATTTTCCAAGAGTTCTTGTAGCTGCTTTGACAGTTCTTCCAATTCAGTTGGAGCTAAACGATAAGGTGCTCGAGCTATGGGTGCTGCTCCTGGAGCGAGCTCGATCTGAAATTCGACCTGGCGATGAGGCGGTAACCCAGGTAACTCTTCAGGAAACACTTGAGGAAAGTCGCGTACTACAGGAATATCCTCAATCTTTTTCTCTTTCTTCGACGTATCAGTAACGAGTGCTAAAACAGCTGTGTGACCCTTACGTAAACACTTCTGAGCCTTCAAGAAAGAGATGATGCCACTCACGACACCACTCTTGTCGCCCTGAACTTCGAGAGGTTCTTTACCAGAACGGGGAATACGAATGATCTTCTCCTTGCATAGGATCTCTGCTTGTTGTTGGGATAACCAATCCATACCGATGACAATGTCGAAACTACTCAGGGTTATAGGAATAAGGTCGATGGAGAAAGTCTGACCGGCGAGGATAAGATTACACCCTTTAACTATGTGTGTGGCCTCAAGACTTTTACCGTTAGCTAACTCTACGACATGTTTGATGTTTAAGAGAGTTGGTGCACGTTTTAACATTTCGCTAACTTTTAAAGACACGTAACTTGTGTCCGCACCCGAATCAAATAAGACAGTAACGTAAAAGTCGTCTAGAAGAAACTTACCCATAACTACGTTGGGATCATTCCTCGCATCACCCTGACCGATCACAAACATACGGCCTCTAGCACCATTGTTGTTGTTGTTCCCACCGTTGTTGTTGTTCCCGTTGCCCTGATTGTTGTTGTTGTTGTTATTGTTCTGGTTCTGGTTTAACTGAGGGCAATCCCGCTTGTAATGACCTTCAGCCCCACACTGGTAGCACCCCCTGTTTCCATGCTGCTGCTGCTGAGGCTGGTTTCGTGGAGCAGGTGGTTGTTGTTGCTGGTTCTGATTCGCAGGTCGAGAACTCCTGCAATCTTTAGCCTCGTGACCCGTCTTAAGACATCTTTGACACTGTTCCCTGCGACATCTTCCGCTGTGGTGTTTGTTGCACCTTCTACACCATGGGTGAATTCCCCGATAGCCACTCTGCCCTTGACTACCTGATGATTGCTGATTCGGACTCTGGTAGTCATTTGTCTTGCGTTGCTGAGCTTGAGACTGAACAGTAGCTGAGCCCTTGCTAGAATCCCCCTCCCATTTCCTCTTATTGTCGCTGGGAGTAGCAGGAGTAACTGAGGTGGTAGCGGTAGTAGTAGCATTGATGCGTTTAGGCAACCTGTTTTGCTCCACCGCCTGATCAGTGAGACGGTGAGCCAACTGAACAACCTGCTGGTAAGTGGCATGATTTGCTGAAGTCACATGACTTTGGATCTCTGGCACCAGACCCTTAAGATAAAGTTCGATACGTTTGTCCACCAGAGTAGGACACAGTAACGCAAGCTCATTCGATCTTTTGGTATACGCTTCAATCTCAGACCCCGTCATCTTGAGGTTGAAAAACTCGACTTCCAGCTTATGAATATCATCTCGACTGCAGTATTCTTCCTTGATCATCTCTTTGAAATTGTTCCATGGGGTGGCGTTAGCAGCAACCAACCCCAGTATTTGGACCTGAGCTTTCCACCATGTGAGGGCTAAACCCTCGAGGGTACCGGTAGCATACTTCACCCTACGTGCCTCAGGGCATTCACACATCTCAAACACAGACTCTATCTTTTCAAACCAGTGAAGGAGACCTACGGCTCCTTCAGTGCCGCTGAAAGTGGTTGGACGACAGTCCATGAAAGTCTTGAAAGTGCATACAGGTGCTTGACCTGTTGTGTAAAAGAATTAGGGCAAGTTTAAACACGAGAGTTGATTTAGGAATGTAGGATCTAAGGATCCTAGTGTGAGTTGTAACTGCAGGGTATACCTCCTGCTTGTGCGGCTGCAACTGCCGCAGTAACTCGTTCGTTAATGAGGGCCGTCAACTGGTCCTGGGTCATGTTGATACGTCCAGACATGATCTTCATAGTAAAGATAACGTAAGTGAGATAGGTTCGCGAATAGTGCGATGACAGAAGAGAGTAAGCACACAAGTGTTCTCAAGTATTAGCATATAGTGGGTTCTGTAATCTAGGCATACCACGAGCAAAGTTCTATGTAGTTCTAGCATGTAGGAAATGTAACATGAATAGTAATACCTATGATGTTGAGCCTTGCACGTGGAGCGAAGCGTCGTTGTGGATCGTTGAGAGCACTGTTCTGGTTATAGTCTGGTTTTAACAAAATCGTTTTCCCTTTATTAAAACCAAGTTCTCTATAACCAATGGCTCTGATACCAATCTGTCACACCCCCAAAATCCACACGCGGAGTATCACCGCTTGGAGGCGTGACTGACCAGGATCAAGCCACCAATCATATTGAACATATAAGTAAATACCAAAAATCATTCATCAATACAAAAGGTGTTTTCAAAACCAAACATCAACAAGTGTGTAGCGGAAGCATAAGTATGTAAACCCAATGTAAATAGTAAATTCAAATGTTTAGATAGATAACATGGCATCATCGATCCATGTCCCACAACGACCTGCTCCTCCCTGTGCAAGCTCCATATGTACCTAAGGTCCTGCAAGGCATGCAAGAGAGAGTCAACAACTAGTTGAGCGAGTTCACAGTTAATAGTTCAGTAATAGTATAGCATGAGTAGTAGTATGTTCGTTCGTTACAATGTATCTTATTAATTCCCATCGCGGCCTTCCAGGCAGGTGTGCGAAGATATTGGGGAATGTTTTTCCCAAGTATTCTAGACTAGGTTTATTTGTATCGCGGCCTCTCCAGGCAGGTGTGCGAAGATATTGGGGAATGTTTTTCCCAAGTATTCTAGACTAGGTTTATTTGTATCGCGGCCTCTCCAGGCAGGTGTGCGAAGATATGTTAATTTAGTTCGCGGCCATTCTATGGCAGGTGTGCGAAGACAGTCATAATATCGCGGCCAATCCTTGGCAGGTGTGCGAAGATCAGTTCAAAAAGTGTTACTAGTCTAGTTGTATCTGATCGTTAGGTTCTACTTTATGAGTATACACAATAATTCATCAAATCCCATTCCCACCCGGGAACCCCATGCCTTGGCTGTGTGAACTCACCTTGGTTTGCTCGGTATGCTAAGTATGTGCTCAAAGTAAATCAATCACGTCCTAAAGTATGCGCGTATACATAATCAGTTTGTGTTTAAGTTGTTCACGTATAAGCAGGTAACACATAATCCTACCAGTCATGTTTAACGTTTAGCATTTACATATTCCAGTTAACACTTAATAGAAATAACTCAGGTTACTGCACAGATCAGCTATTTGGCGAAACACACATTTGGCGAAACACAATATTGGCGAAACACAATTATTGACGAAACACATTTGTTTCGTCGAGGTGTCCCTTGGCGAAACAGAACTTCTGATTCGTTGACTACCCTTGGCGAAACACATTCTGTTTCGCCGAGAGTTCTGTTTCGTCGGGCAGTTCAGTTTCGTCAGTACAGTTACATGCAGAAACCCTAATCATCACTAACAGCCGACATCAATATTATCAATCATGCAGAAATCATTCAACACAGAATCATCGTACATCATCATAGCATAATCCTCGGGTTTCTTTAATGTCTAGCATGAACCCTAGCTTACGTATACAACATATCGATTAACATACAACATCATATCACCGAACCCTAACAAGATGCTAACCAGATCAGATTAACACCATCCAGAACCAAGTATTCAATCGTATCTAGTTTCACATGGAACTATTTATATCCGACTGCAACATTCATAACGAAATCTATATCCTCATCAGCATAACAAGAACCCTAATATTTAACATGTATCGATTACAATACACATCATCAAAGCATAATCACATGACACATAAACACATACATGGATGAACGATCAGACAAGACACGTAAATTTACTAACCGAGATGATGGTTTGATCGCACAAGGTTTTCCGGTGGGTTCTAGTTTGCCGTCACAGTGAGAGAGCTCTAGGGTTTCGGTTGTTTTGATAGAAAGTGTAAAAGTGATGTTGTTTTACGTGAATATACTCAGAATAACGTTCTGGGCCCGTAATGGGCTTCGGCGAATCATGGGCCGGCGAAACAGCCTGTTTCGTCGAGAAGGTGTTGACGAAACTGATCTGTTTCGTCGAGATCGATCTTGGCGAATCACACTTGTGTTTCGTCGAATTCTTATATGGTTTAACAGTTTAAGTTTTACAAACAGTACACATGTTATACAATCACACATAACCATGCAAACACACTACGTTTTATCATAACACAACTAAATAGTCAAAGTCAATCGTGCATTAAATGCGAATAAAGAATGTCGAAAATTCGAGTTGTCACACACCTAATGGTTTCTACTTCATCCAACAATTTCCTGCAATTGATGGCCCCTTTTTACTATTGAAGTCTCTTGACTTCCAAGAGACGAAGTACCTTTAAGTGCATCCTAAAAGAATGGGGCTCCTTGCCATATATGATTTCATTTAGTTTATTCTTCGCATTTAAAGTATGAATAAAGCTCTTCTCATGAGCAGCGACATGTGTTTTAGAGCAAGCAACATTCGGCTTCTTGAACCTTTTTATGACTTTTCTCATAGCCTTTCTAACAGCTGCGTTAATTACCGTTTTGGAGATTAACTCCATTAACATTGAGGTTCACATTTGGTGCACCATTAACATTTGTCGCATCTCTAGCATCCCGACTGTTGTTTGTCTCTTCTGAGTTTTCCATACTCGGAGCTTTGGTATTAAATACCGAATTCAACAAGTGCTTAGGCAATCCATACCATGTGTCTCCTTGAACTGTCAAAGCCTCATCATAAGGAGTCTTGATAACTACTTACTTCTTATCACACACAATATGGGCTTGGTTTTAAGACGACCAATCCATTCCTATCACTATATCGAGTCCCTTTTATTTTTAACGGAAACAAGGACGGCGGAAAAGAATGATTCCTAATGGATATAAAATATCCATCTAATATTGTTGAAGCATTCTCTGAGGTACCATCGGCCAATTCTACTTCATACTTAACGCTTAGAGTTTTAACAGACAGATTTAATAATTTACAAAATCTATTGTCTACGAAAGACTTATCTGCACTTAAATCAAATAATACTCTAGCATAAACGTCATTGATAAGGAAAGTACCTGTTGTGACATTGTCATCCTGAACGGCCTCTTCAGCATTCATTTGAGAGCCCCCAGCTTTGGTCTTCTTAGCCTCCCCAGGCTTCTTGGTTTTATTTGGGCAATTAGTTTTGATGTGCCCTTTTTCATTGCAACCATAGCAGGTTGTGTCCTTTATGTCTTGGCACTCCAAAGTCTTGTGCCCTTCCTTATTATAAATTCCACAAGGCTTAGCTTGTGAATCTAAAGTGCCTTTCCCTTTAGTTGCCTTCTTTAGGCAGCGGTTCTTTATGTGCCCCTTCTCGCCACAACCATAGCATGTGGCGTCCTTCAAGTCCTTGCATTCATGGGTCTTATGATCCATCTCTTTACAGATGACACATCCCCTGGTCTGTTCATAGAAACATTTTTCGAAGTGCTTCTTCCCGCAGGTTTTACATTTGGGTTTTGCCTCCTTTGGCTTGGACTGGTTATAGTTTGAAGCGGTCTTACCCTTTTTGTAACCTTTATTTGGGGTATTATCGCACTTTAGCTTATGATCCTTTAATGCTCGGTCCACGTCTTTGTTTACGGCTGTATCTAACATAGCCTGTAACTCGGTGCCCGTTAAGTTCAGTCTTGCATCATTATTCTGATCAACAGGGTGATTGTGAGCTTCAGATGAGTCAGCCATGGTGAAGCTTTGAAGGCTACAAACCAAGTAGTAATAATTTGTTTAATTATATAGTGAATTGTTGAACTTGATAATAAATAGCCATGGTGCAAATAAACCATATAGGCCAATAGATAGTATAAAACTTATCTTGATTATGTTTTGCCTAGGTTTTTAAATAATCCATCTTTGGCGTTTAAACGGAATATAATCCTTCATATTTATTAGACAGGGGACATAAGTCACGACTGTGAATGTCGTACCGACATTTTATATATAGCACAAGGGCTTGTTCCAAAGGACTTTTTGATGGCACAGAGGCCTTGTCACTAGGGAAATTTTAAAACATAATCAATGATCCTTTGGGTCGGATAAATTTCATAGTTCATTGCCTTTTGGCAGGAAGTTATGAAATAAAACTATCTTTGTCATGATTACATCTTTGCCCGTAGGCATACATCTTAAATGGATGTTTTGATGTATACATCATGTTCGACGTTTATTAGCCATGATTCCTATTGATCATTCAGGCTAAATAAGGGGTTTGGAAGTTCCTAATAAAAAGATGACAAGTGTGATTTTATCGCATCACCTGTTGTCAGGAGTGTTAACATGTTTTCAGATGTTAACAAGGATTGGAATCTTTTTAAATAGGTTTTACCATCTTGGCCATGTCTGAAATGACATCTAGGCTATGTTTTACTTTTAAGATTCTTTTTAATATTTAACGCAGAACAATCCTAAGGTGAGATGTTAATAAGGATCTGAATCTCTTTTAAACAGGTTTTACCATCATAACCAGGTCTTTAATGACATTCAAGCTAGGTTATACCCTTTTAAGATTCCTTTTTAATACATATATACTGGCAGATCATTTACAAAAAGGAATGATATTCCAATTTATTTCATATATTATATTCATATATAATGATATAAATGAAATTTAGGTAAAACATTCCATTGTTTTCAAAAGAGGTACAAAATTGCCCTAAACGAGACTTGAAAGAAATAATGTTGTCCATGAAGGGACAGAAATATAAGTATGCCCTTATAAGGGCTTACTAAGGAAACAAACTTTAGAAAAAGGAGTTTCTTCTTCATTTTATTTCTGAATGTTTTCTCCTTGGTTGCACGTTAATCCTAGTCGCAGTACGAAGCTCGGCCTTTCCTAGGCTTCAAATGGGGAGAATTTCCATTACGGCTTCTTTGCTTGGCGACATATATAAAAAAAGATATAGAGTTGAAAGCAATAATTCTCCGAATAGAGATGAAAGTATTCCTACGTTAAGTCTAGACTCAGAAGGTCAAGGAATGTGCTACTGTGTCACTGAGATTAAACACAAAAGACTAGTGTTTAATTCACTCAATGTTGGCACTGATACCAACCTGTCACACCCCGATATTTCCACATATTACCGGTGGGCCCGGTGGGGAGTATCGTGACGTAGTTGATATCATCATAGTCAAACAACACAAATTTTAAATGCACAGCGGAAGCAAAAGATGAATCACATTACAAACCGAATTAAAGGTAATATCAAAGTATTACAAACGGAATGTAAAGGATCCACAGGCGGATCAACTAAAAGATAATTGTTCAACAGACTTTAACATCTAAGCTTGCAAGACTCTTTATTGATGCTAGGAGTAGCCAGCCTATTCCGTCTAGTACCTGCACTTAGCCTTTTTGGAAAATACGTCAGTTTACACTGGTAAATACAATTAACTGACTCGTTTTGAAAATGTTTTAGAAAATTGATTTGAATGCACATGGCACAAAACTTTTTATAACTTGGGATAATTATTTATATATAAACTTGTAAAAGAATTACATGTTTCTTATACGTTTAGTAGTCCGGATTGACACCGGGTTAAAGATTAATAGACACACCACATGATATAGTCCCGTGGCGAGTTATTCTTGAAACCGGCGGTTATACCTTAATATTTATATAGGCACAGGCGGGTGTAGGCCTACACCCCGTGCTTAGGTCGTGGCCATTTCTATGAATGATGCCAAGGATATCCGGGACATGGTCATTAACCCCCCAAAGGTTTTAAGCAAACAAAACAATTTAAACGGGTCATATCAATAAATTAACCCTCATACGATCAAAAATTCAATGCCCGACCAAGCGGTATTTTATATACCGTACCCCAAGCCCGTATAAGGGAAAATAAGTTAAAAGTATTTACCTGAGCAAATTATTCAACTTATCTCAACCGTATTCAATCAGCAAATGCAGATAGCTTTTACTGGGCTTCTAAATCTAGAACGAAGGTTTTTAATAACCTATTAGATTCCTAACGGGTCTTAATTAAGCCTATGCTTAGACCAGTTAGTTTTAAAGGAGGATATACGGTTCAGACGCAAGATTAAGCGAAGACCGGATTAGAATGTGATTTAGACCTGACAAGTTTGTATACTTGGTTAATATGGGTAAACTAAACACATTCTGGATTTTGAGATAAAAATGATAAGCTTTGACCCGTTTCGGCTAATTTATGCAAACTAGTAACATAAACCGATACGAACGCGAAAAGTGCGGAACGGGTAACCAAATGAGTCATGAACATGTTTCCTAAGTTAATATGCCTTAAATATGTTGTGATATCAGTAGGATGCCTTCCATTATGCCCAAAAAGAATTTAAACTCAAACTATGCCCCGTAGGGGCATTTTGGTCATTTTAAAGGTTATAAAAGAGTTTAAATATTAATCTGAGGTTTAGGTATGATATAATCAGTAAAAATACTTAATTTAATAAGTTATATCAGTAGGGTATTACATATATGTGAAATTTACCATTTATAACCAAACTATGCATCGAAAGGGCATTTTGGTAATTTCACGTAAGGTTTAAAGGTCAAATTTGGAAATTTGAGTTTAAAACATTTGCTTACTGTTAAAGTATAAAATTTACTAAAAATATCAGTAGGTATCAAGTCCTATATATTTAAAATAGTTTTAATACATGCTATGCGTTTAAAAACGCGTAAAAAGACGGTTTTAAGCGATTTTCGGGTTTTATAAGAAAAGCTGATATTTTTATTATTCCAGAAGGCTCAAAATATTTTATTTATCATATAAAATCAGTAGAAAAAGGTTTGGTATCAAAATGATTTGTAAAACTCATTTTATAGGCCAAAAGGGCAAAACCGACAATAACCGAATCGAAGCTAGAACCCTATGTTATGCTCAGCCTAAAAATAAATAAAAATCTTTAAAAATCCCAAAATATTATTTTTTATCAGTAGGTAAAAAGTTTGGTATTAAAAATTGGGTTTAGATAGGCTATACGCTAATTACGCCGTTTAATTAATAAAAAGCTTTTAATTTACGCTAATGAGCATAACTCCTAATCTAGACCTCAAACTGATGTCAAATATTTAGGACAAGTCTATAAATCAGTAATAAAGGTTTCTATTCTTTTACATTTTCAAAAATATCATTTTAAGGTCATATGGGCATAATAGTCAACATTTAAGCATATAACGGAAACATGCATATGAATCGGATAACTAAGGAACCAAGTTGTATAACCTCAGAGGGTTACACTAATCTATAACCTAGTCCTAATAGAGGTCTAAGGCATATCTATACTAAGCTAAATCGGGTCAGAACTGAAAGTCAAAGCAAAAGTCAACTTTTGCGTCTTTCGATTCCAAACCGAGCCTAAACTTAGAATTGTCGGGTTGAACATGCTTAGACATGTTCAACTAATATTTACCAAGTTATTAAAGTGAGAAAACTGATTTTATGGCTTCTATATTAATAGCTATGAATTTTATTTAAAACTAACTCGTTTGACTTTTATTTGACCCAACTATTTAACTAAGTAAACGTGGTAATTAGGAGGTGCCCTTTTGAGGGTTCAACACCTACTTAATTACGGTCGCGTAGCCATGTTCGTTGCGAACAATGGCTTAACCATTTAAAAGGCATAGCATTTATCGCAAACGCTTGACATTTCGGCTATAAACGCTAAACGATTGAACTAAGCTCGAAAGGAACACTTACAAGTGGTCCTTAGGACTGAAGGAGGTTCCTAATATGATTAGAATCCTCTTGCATTCAGAGAGCCAAAGCAGAAAAGCAATGAAGGTGTGAAGTGAAAGTGAAAACCCACCTCTTTATATACTCTTCGGGACGTCGTAGGATCGTGACATGTGTCAAGAGGTTATATTCAGATCATGACATGTGTTAAGTGGTTTTATGATTCAATGGGCAGCCCCTAGTATCGAATTTGTGAGTATGGAAACCAGCTTGAACAAAAACCAGCAACAAACAGGCTGTCTGCAGCTGTTTCTGCATCTGTGCAGGTCTCACGGCCCGCGTAGGGGTCTGTGTGGCCTTACGCGGCCCGCCTAACAGTCCAGCCCAGCAAACAGTTTCCAGAATGTGCAGTTTCAGTCCCTGAACTATGTTAAATGGCTTTTCTGACGCGTATAAGGCCCGTTAACCTCATTTCAAGGCTCCACCATGATGCCCATACATAAGGGACGTGAAACATGCTCAAAAACATGTCGGATGTCGGTTCGTTTGGCCGTACGGTCACGTTGTTCATCTAATTACGACGTAACACGACCGGACGCGAAAAACGATCCAAATTACGCGACGAATGAAATTTTATCATGCCGAACACTAAAATAAAATATTTTAATGCTTACATAAATTTTTGGGTGTTCGGATATATTCAGAATGCAAGATATGCGTGAAAATGCAAACTTGTGCACTTTTTTACACTTTTAGTCCGTGCATGACTTAAAAGTTTATTTTTGCGCACCAAACAGCTCTAATCCTATATCTAAGCTATATAAAGGATAAATAGGGTATGTTTAACTCATGTTCATATTTCGGAAGGTCCGATACCCTACGAATCAACATACTTTTGCAGTTTGACACAAATAGTCCTTTAATCGAACAAAGTAGCGCGAAATGTCGTATCCTGACATCCAAGCCTATCCATGGCCCATAATGGGCATTCCCAAGAATGATTTTAATTATTTCTATGCTCTCGATCGCTTAAATGGTCACCAAAAGGCGTAGATTCAAAAGTTGACGCTTTAGGTCCCTCTAATACGCAAACTTGCGCATATCGTCGTTTAATAGCATCGAAACCTCATCTAATCCATATTAGGCATTCTTGAGAGTATTATTAAACATCATGATGCTTCGAGTTTTCTAAAAGGTCATTCAGAGGTATAATTAAACATACTGACACTTTTAGTCCCTCTAATTTGCAAAGTTGCGCGTAATTTTACTTATAGGCATAAAAACCTTAGACGGCCAATAAGTTGGCATTCCCGAGAGTGTAATCAAATATCATGAAGCCCCCGGTTTGTTAAAAGGTTACTCAGAGGTAAGAATTAACATGTTGACGCTTTTAACCCTTTATTGCGCAAACTTTCAATTAATTACACAAACTGCTACACTCGATCATCAAGTGGCTCATTTGTGAATATAAACATCGTAAGAGGTAATTTAGAAACTTATTTTAGGTATGCTAATACTTCCAGTCCTTTCATAATCTGAGTTTTCGAAAAATTAGTCCCTAAATTTCAATGTTTGACTTCATTAGGGTTTATTACACGTGTCAATACATCATTGGTCGTGATTTAACGAGGTGTTACAAGAATACACCAAACCGCTACTTCCATAAATTTAAAACGGGGTAGGAGATCCGGATTTTGATTTCGGAATTTGCATCGAAACACCTAGGAATAAATATGGGTCGTGAACTGGTAAGTTCCATCAACCCACATTTATATTGGCCGAGGTGATATGTAATGGGTTGTTCACATTTGGTTCTGCGGTTCTGCGGCTTCGGTGATGTTAGAGGACCTGGCTAACACATTGGTGAGAGCCCATTGTGTTAGCCAAAGTCTCATCAACCACCCTAAACGGGCAGAACCGTCAAGTGCCGAACAACCCGTTAAACCCTTCACGTGTCTGTTGTAGATGAGTTCTTGAACCCGATCGACCCCGCAGAGCACGTGGAAGGGGAAATCCGATCTCATCCCATTAAAAGGGAGAAGATCTGTGTCCGTTGTAGATGACTTCTTAGACCCGTTGTAGATGACTTCTTACACCCGTTTGTTGAATCAGGGGGTCTGCCCATTTTTTGAAGCTGTGAACACCAATGGGGTATAAGATATGGTGAAGAAGAAAACGTTGTGTATAACAGGGTTGAAAATTGTGATCGACTTAAAAAGAGGTTTCAAACGTCTTAAAAAGAACTTTGGAAAACGGGAAACGTCTCAAACGTCTTAAAAAGAACTTTGAAAAACGGGAAACGTCTCAAACATCTCAAGGTTTGAATGAAACGACTTAAAAAGAACTTTGGAGACCGTGAAACGTCTCAAACGTCTTAAGGTTTTAATGAAACGTCTTAATTTTTTGTAAAAAAACGTGATAATTTCAGACGTCTCAAGCCGTGTTGAGGCGTCTCAAGCCGGCTTCAAACGTCTCAAGCCATGCAAAACTATCAGCTTCTCGGTTCAACTTGTAAAACGTCTCAAGCAGCCGTCTGAAACGTCTCAGCCAAGACGTTAAGACATCTGAGCTGTGTCGGACACGTGACAGCGTTTGGTTGGTCAGCCGCCAAGACGTTTGAACATGTTTGAGGCGTCTCCCAAGACGTTTGACTTGGCTATTTTGGAAAAATTGACCAAAACATGGCCATTTTGGCTATTTTCCCTTAAAATAATTAGATTTCCTTCAATGTGTATATAACTATACACGTATGTATATCATCAAACAATTTTCAAAACTATAGTAATACCATACTAAAATTAAAATTAAAGAGAATATGTATTTTAAAAAAAAAATTATTTACATATGAACAAGTTATATTACAGTTTAAAAACCATAAGGTAGTTGGTTTACAAGTAACCAGTAATTTTCGAAATAATGTTTTTTATCTTCTTATTATGCCCTTATAAATAAACATATAAAAAAACATGATGATTCTCATGGTTTCCAATAACAATAACAATAACAATAACAATAATAATAATAAAAAATTAAACAAATAGTTTGTGGTTAGTATATTTATAACGAAAGAGAAAAAAAATAATTTGACATTACTTTAATTAGAAAAAACTAACTTTATTAGTCATTTGGATCTAAGGGTGTTCATGAGCCGATCCGATCCGATCGAGAGTCTGCTCGTGCTCGGATTAAATTACAACCGATCCGATAGGATCGAATTTGCAAAACCGAGTACAAAAGTAATGCTCGTGCTTGGATTGAATTTGAATCGAGCGGATCGTTTTCGCCTGGTTTCGCTTGATTTTATAAGAAGATATTCTACAAAAAAAACTACATTCTTAAATTTTTATCACCAATTAAGAGTACACTGTACAAATAACAGTAAAAGAAAAGCCACCTTTAAACTAGATTCAACAAATTAACAGCCTTCATTAAAACATGTATAACCTGTGTACACTGTATACATATGATTTCGGGTTCAATTAAATGATTTAACTGTACACACTATATAACATGTACACAAGATATCAAAACACAAAATCAACCCATATAATTATAATTTCCTTCAAGATTATTCAGAATCATATACTAGATTGGAAAGTTTGTGAAGCAAAACTCTTTATTTCAAAACATAAATTGCATCCATATAAGAAAACTAACCTTTACTTGAAGATTCAAATTGGGGATGAAGATGTAGGGGAGTCGCTGGAGGTAGGACAGTCACCGGAGCTAGGTCAGTCGCCAGAGCTAGGGCAGTGTGTGCAACTGAGCGTGACTGCGTGAGTGTGTGCCACTGAGCGTCTGAGCATGAGTGTGTGGTTGTGTTGTGTGCGGCTTGGAACAATGGCGAAGGAGAATTAGGAATTAGATTTAGGGTAATGAATGGACTAAGTATTTTTATGGGCTACTTATGCTTATATATATATATATATATAGGGGACCGCTAGAATGAGAACCACCTCGAGTTATGAGAACCGCGAGAACCACACCGTACGGGGCGAGGTGGACCAAATTTTTTTTTTCAAAAACGTAGATGCATGTATTATAAACAAATTCGTAAAAAAAAAAAATTTTAAAAAATGTCGTGTGTGTAGTTTTTTACACCACAAGTTTGTGGTTTACGAGTCCCGTAAATTACGGAACTCGTAAACCACAAACTTGTGGTGTAAAAAACTACACACACGGCATTTTTTTGTAAAATTTTTTTTACGAATTTTTTATAATACATGCATCTACGTTTTTGAAAAAAAAAATTGGTCCACCTCGCCCCGGATCAAGTAGTTCTCGCGGTTCTCATAACTCGAGGTGGTTCTCATTCTAGCGGTCCCCTATATATATAGAAAGTATAATGTACAAAGCGCTTTAACGTACATTAACGTACGCGACCAAATAGAACGTGCGTAATTATGATCCCATGCGTGATTATCTCCAATTTTTGATCAACTGAACGTGCGTAATTATGATCCATGCGTGATTATCTTCCAAAAATTGATCCCATGCGTGATTAACTGCTCCCATGCGTGATTATTGCCCCGATCTGATGGTTGGGACTGTCGCGTACGTGAAGTATGATAAGGCGTTTTGTATGTTAACCCCCCCCCCCTCTCTCTCTCTCTCTATATATATATATATATATATATATATATATAATTCCCTCAAACCAAGTTTGATGTTATGGCTCTGATACCATAACGAGGAGGATCGTATATGGTAGTTTTACAAAACATTAAACCGTCAAATTTAGGTGTTTTTACAAAATTTAAACCGTCAAATTAACTTAAGGTGGATTACAACCAGTCCTACAAACTCCCTATCAATTCATAAAAAACGGGATAACCCGGACTAAGGTTCCCTTAGGCCATAAGACCATTAATTGCAAGTTTAAAATTTCAACCCTGCCAGTTTATGTTTTAACCATTTTAGAAAAACCTTTTTATAATAAAAGTACCATGTTATCAAAGGATGTTACTGAGCCATGCTTCAATACTTTAAGGGCTTTAGCCCATCATGATTTACTATAGGAAAACAAAATTTTAATACTTACTTAAAAACACCAAGAGGATCTTCAAGTCGGAAGATTTTATTTAATACTCAGAATATTTTACAAGTGCAGAAATTAGAGAGAGAAGAGAGGGGCAAAAGATTGCGTGCCTCTTACATTATATATATATATATATATATATAGGGTAATGTTATTGTAAAAAAAGTTAAAAGTGAGAGAAATATGAGAAATATTGTGGAGATGACATGTGTCCTCATTTTAAATTAATTTAAAATGGCAAACAAGTAATTTTATCATTGATTCAATCAATTTAAAACTTTCCATAACCGCCATCTTATTTATAGGAACATGATTTTTTTAAAAGACCTCTACAAAAACACTACGAATACAACTGGAACCACCATTCAGCACATATATAACTCATTCAATAATTATATAACACCATTCAATAAGTATATAACATCATTCAGTAAATATATAACACCATTTTAAAGTTCTCTATAAAAACACTACGAAAAACATTGCAACCACCATTTAGTACATATATAACACCATTAAATAATTATATAACACCATTCAATAAGTTCATAACATCATTCAATAAGTATATAACACCATTAAAGACACTACAAAACATCATTCAACAGTTTATAACACTGTAATAAATACATAACACAAAAAACAAGATATAACATTACAAATGACTATAAAACACTATGAATGGTATATAACACCATATTACCATTTTATAGCTCTGTATAACACTACAATCACTGTCGTTCCACTGTTGGCACCACCACTGCCGCTCCGCCACCGTCGTCGTGGAGAGGTGGCCAACGCCGCCTCTCTAGAGTCTCTGATTCTGAGATGTCGATGATTCGGAGCGGTGGAGATGTCGATGATTCGGAGCCACGGAAGAGAGCGGCGGAGACGTTGATGATTCAGAGTGGCAGAGACGTCGATGATTCAGATTGGCGGAGATGTCAGATCGGCGGAAGAAAAGCGACGGAGATAGAGGTTCCTGTCATGATTCACTAATTTGTAGGGTTTTAGTAACTGGTTTCATATGAAGATACAGTTTCCTATTTTCAAATAAATATAAAGACTCTTTTACCCCTCCAATTTTCAATTCAGTCCAAAATAATAAAAGACGATTTACAATTTGGTCCTTATTAATCTCAACCATTAGATCAATATCTAATGGTGTAGATTATTTCTTATCTTTCTCACAAAAAAAAACCCTTTTTTACAGGAACCTATACCTAATTCGAGCGAAACTGAGCGATCGACGAGTGAGCGGACCTTTGCTCATGCTTGGCTCGTTTTCAAATCGAACCAAGCCGAGCGGCTCATTTACAAACTGAGCGTGAATCGAATGAACATTTTTCGGGCATTTTTGGAGCGATCGTCGAGCAGTTTGGACAACCCTATTTGGATCAGAACTAAAAAGAAATCGTTGACTAAGTAAAACAAAAATAACTTTAAGGATGTAATCCACGATTTTAAATAAACGAGATAGACCATTTTTATAATTTATCCCATAACTCTATTAGTTTATTATGGAGTGTTTCTTCTACGACTCTACTTATTAAAAATAAAATTAATATTAATTCATATCTCCGTTGAGTTTATCACAACATAAATATCCGACCTTTGCTAGTATTTCTTTAAGTTCCAGCTCTTTTACAATCAAATAGTATATTGTATATTATTCAATAGTGGCGCTTATTAGATCATCAACGTGAGAGGTTAGAAGAGTGACGGGTTGCTTTAAAAGGTTAAGGTAACGATTAGTTCAAAAACCGAATACCTTTACTGTAATTTCAGTTGAAAAGTTGACCACGAGGATACTCATATCACCATTAATGGTCAAGTGGCTACAGGTTACAAGGTTTAGATATTTAGGATATATTGTACAACATGATGGAAGATGGATAGCGATGTTGTCCACCGTATCTAAGTTGGGTGGTATAGGTGGAGAGTAGTCGCTAGGGTATTGTGTGAAGGAGGTTCCTAACTAAATTAAAGGAAAAAAATTATAGGGTTGCAATTAGACTTGTTATGTTATATGGAACAAATTGTTGGGCTATCAAAAAGATATATGCGTGCAAGATGGAGGTAGCAGAGATGAGGATGCTAAAGTGGATGTTTGGGTACACAAGGTTAGACTGTATCAGAAGTGAGGTTTTTATGGAAGGGCTAGGAGTGGCTAGTATATCGAGTAAGATTAAGGAGTGAAGGTTGAGATGGTTTAAGCAGGTGAAGAGGAGGCCGATAACGACACCAGTTAGAATAGTGGACACCCTTCGTGTGGAGGGTAGAAGAAGTAACGTAAGGCCCAAATTGACTTGATATGAGCGGATTAAGCAAGATTTGTTAGAGTTGCATCTGTTTTAGGACATGATCCATGATAGGAGTTTGTGAAGACGTAGGATCAAGGTCAATGATTTCTAGGAGAGGGTACTGAAGCATATGAGCTTTTTAGGTTAGGGGTTAATATTTCCTACTGTTTAGGTGGACTTTACATATGATTATCATCATCATGCGTGTGTGTATTTATTGCTTTAGGATACTATATTTGTTTCTATTATACGATGTTACTCTATCACCATTTAGTCTATGACGGGTAGATTTCTATTGCTATTTCGCTAGTTCGGATTGTTGGCCTGTTGTTTGGTTTTGAGCCATGAGTCTTTTTGGAAGCATCCTCTCTATCCATATGAATAGAGGTAAAGTTTGTCTACATCTCACCCTTTCCAGACCCCATCAATAGTTGTTCTATTTGTGAAATTTACTGGATATTATTAATCTTGTTGTAAATTATTTGAATATTCCTAGAAAAATCTATTATATAAGCGAAATTAGCATGATCCCTTATATAATATAACACTTATATCTTACTATCAAATACAAATAAGTTTTAGTGTGAGAAATGTATGAAGTGAAGGAAAATAAATACGCAGTGACATTTCATAATTTTCCTTATATTAATTGACAAACATCTTTAATGTTCAATTTTGTTGGTTTTGATTGGTCATTGTTCATATGTCAGTTTTCTATTGGTCCAAATCATTCTTTCTTTTTTATTTTCTTTTTTTTTAATGAGTTGAACCCCCTGTTTTCACATCTCATTAGTATCACCATGTAAATACTACCAGTCTACCATCTCTTTTCTCACTCTCACACATGAACAATTCTTGACTAGATTCTACACCTAGATCCTCCACTTGTTCCTTTGCACCGGCGACCTCCACATCGACCGCGTCGGGTGCCGGATCTGAGAATCAAATCAGGATGGGGAGGAGATTGTAAAAAGGGCGGTGGAAGAAGAGGAGGAAATGCGGATAATATATCTTTAACGGTGGCAGTGTGGCAGCGGTGGCGTAGTGGTGGTTTTCCGACGATAGTGTTAGGAGCGAGAAAGCGAGATGCAAGAGAGTGTGTGTGTGTTTAGTCCAACCTCATATACTTATCGGCGGTGGCTACGGCGATGTGGAGAGATGGTCGTGGCTCCGATGATAGTGGTAGATGGCGGGCGATGAACTACTACGGGGTTGGTGATGAAAGACGACAAGGATGAAGATGAATATAAGGGAGATGCAATGGTCAAGACGAACTACTACGGGCTCATGGTTTTGGTTTTCCAGTAGGTTGTTTAAGCAAACCTCAATTGTTGTGTTTATTTGTCATCCACTCAATTCTATATTGAATATTTGTAGAATTGAATATTTAGTAGAAAAATGTGTACGTAAATTACATTAATTATTTGTCTTTTGGTATTTACTAGCATTTCTATTAATAATAATTCTTATATTAAACATAATATTAAGTTTTGTTTGGGTTTTCTTTTTGTTTTACTATACTAAGTCTCAATATCGTATAAATACTTTAATAAGTCGAGCTGATAACAACCGAATTTCTATCATGTAACGAACACACATCGACGTGTGGTCGAGTGGTTCAACGCATTTACATCTGTTTTTGGTTCAACTTAATGGTCACGCCGCAACGCGCGGGTCTCAAAGAACTCATTACTACTAATAGAGATATTTACGTGTGCTAATAGATATATTTACACGCTACAACAAAACTGAACTAGAGGAATGATAATTACATTACATTACATTACAATGTTTATAAAGTGCAACATAGTTATTTGTTCGGACACTTAGCACACTAATAGATTTATGTTAAATTCTGTCCCATTTATTTTAGAAGCAATAACTATTATGATTTTTCTTTTGAGAGATGTAAGTTTAACTCTCACTTAAGTTAATAGTGTAGAGTGAGGCATTGGTGGGCAATGATAGGAGACCAAGGGAAACCTGGGTTTGATCCTTGAGTCAAACGAGTTTACCGGTAATTTTATCGTCGTGTCTACAGGCGGGTGGATTACCGGGTTTTCCCCGGAATTGTGGTGAACCCGGGTTACTCTCAGAGTACTTCGTTTGTTCCGGTGGATGCCCCTAGAGTCAGTGGCGGACCCAGGATTATTTTTCAATGGGGTCCACTTTTTTCGGTGTTCAAGTTTTTAACAAACAAAAGTTAAAATTTTCGGGTCGTCGTTTGGGTCGGGTCGGGATGAGCAACTTAATAAAATACAATACCATAACAAAATTATATAACCATTTGTCATTAGAAAACACACAATAAACATACGATGTCTTTCGAAACGAAAAAAGTTAAAATTTTCGGGTCGTCGTTTGGGTCGGGTCGGGATGAGGAACTTAATAAAATACAATACCATAACAAAATTATATAACCATTTGTCATTAGAAAACACAAAATTCAACTTACAGAACTTCTGAGACATGAACTTCTGTAACAGAGAAGTAAAAAAAATCATAGCAAACCCTAAGCAACTAGATATATACCAAAATTCCTTAAACAATTTGGCCTATAATTCAGATATAAACAAAGATTCAAAGCAAAAAAGGCCTTAAACAACTAGATATCAACCAAAATTCAAGTTAGAGAATTAAAAAAAATTCTTACCACTACTTCTGTAACAGAGAAGTAAAAAAAAAAATTCATAGCAAACCCTAAAGAACTAGATATATATCAAAATTCCTTAAACAATTTGGCCTATAATTCAGATATAAACAAAGATTCAAAGCAAAAAAGGCCTTAAACAACTAGATATCAACCAAAATTCAAGTTAGAGAATTAAAAAAAAAAAAATCTTACCGGTGGAGGCGGATAGGGCGGCGGAGAGGGCGGAAGGAGGAGCCGGCGGTGGGCGGCCGGAGGCGGAGGAGGGAGGCCGGAGGAAGGAGGAGCCGTGGAGGGTTTCTTGAATAGGGGGATGGTATTGGTGTGCACAGGTAATACAGAGCGTTTTTGATCGCTGTGTGTGATGAGGGTTTCTTTAATTGCTTTTGAAAGACTATTAGAATACCAATATTAAAATCAGATTAAAAAAAAAAACACAAAAAAACGTAAGAAGCATGTATCGAACCGGGATCTTTTGTATGGAAAGGAGGAGCTTTACCAATGCACCAAACCCAAGCTTATTACTATGGGGTCCAAGTAAATAATTTTATGGGGTCCAAAAAATTTTTATATAACGTTTCTAGTATTTTTTTAAAAAAGATTGGGGTTCGGGGACCCCGTTCGACTCAACGTGGGTCCGCCCCTGCCTAGAGTGCTCGTGACTCTGTTGACCATTAAAAAAAATATAAAAGTACAAACATTTGATATAATTAGTATATTTATAATGTACTTACTACATAGATATTTTTTAAACTTTTCTATATTTTGTGGGATGCTTGTACTAGAATTCTAGAAACACTTGTATATATGTATTACATAAATTATAGCAGCACTCTTGCAAGAAAACCTAATTCCATGGATGCTGCTTCTTGCACTCCTCACCTGAGCTCCGATGAACCTTCATTATCCCAAGATAAGCGGCAAGATCCAGTCCCTTCCAATCTCAACAACTCCCAAGATATGCTGCTATTTGACATGCTAGCAGTTGCAGCAATGGTGGATCTGGATGGTGATCAATCTATATCAAACACCAACAAGTCATACCGCGGAGTTAGGCGACGGCCGTGGGGGAAGTTCGCTGCGGAGATTAGGGATTCCACGAGGCATGGTGTCCGTGTATGGCTGGGGACGTTTGATAGCGCGGAGGAGGCCGCCATGGCATACGATGAAGCGGCGTATGCGATGAGAGGGTCGTTAGCAGTGTTGAATTTTCCGGTGGAGAGAGTGAAGGAGTCACTGAAGAAGATGAAGTATGGTTTTAAAGAAGGGTGTTCGCCCGCGGTTGTGCTTAAGAAGCGACACTGTCAGAAGAGTAAAAGAAAAGATAAAGTCGTTGGAGGAGAGAAGGTGTCGACAGTGGTTTTGGAGGATTTGGGTGCTGATTATTTGGAACAACTATTGACAATGTCGGAAAATGGTACATCTACTTCATAGTCAACTGAATGTTCTTCTAGGTTGTTGTGATCTTTGTCCAAAATAAACAAAAGAGTAATCTTTGTAATTCACTGATTATTTCTTATTAAGAAATTAAATCACCAAAATAAAGAGAAGAGTAATCTTTGTAATTCACTGATTATTTCTTATGAAGAAAATCACCAAAATTCACGTATATATAATAGTCATGATGACTTACGTGCCCCCAACAATTTCGCATACCAACTTCAACTAGTGTGCTAGACTTTTTCTTATCAGAATTCACGTATCAAAGCCTTATTTACGTTTGTATATTGTTTATAGGTTGCAGGTTTGTTATAGCATAGGATTTAGATACTATTAAATAGTAATAATATGAATTATTAACAAGCCTCATATACAAGATAATATGACTAGTTGTGTTAATCAAACTTCTGAGATTAATTAATCGCAATCCAAAAATATAAGTTCTCATGTTTTTATTTCAAAAAAATTTAATTTAAAAAAAATTAAGTAAAGAGTAACGTTGAAAAGTTTATATTTTAATAATAATCGGAAATCTAATTAGTATTTCGATAAATATGTTTTCTCTCGTTTTATATTTCTTTATAAAGTCTAGTACTACTATTAGTTATATTAAACACTTTTATACAAGTGACAACTAGAATTTAAAATACATAATATAATTTTAGAAAAAGAAAATTGCAAAGGATTTAAAAATAAGAAGGGTAAGAATTCACCAGAGAGTGACAAGTGTTTTAGGAGAAATTAAATGAAAAAAGGGTAATTTTGTCTACAAGAGTAAAGAGAATATGCACATGCAAGTCACATGTTATTTCTCCCCCAATTTTTAAACATCCGTAACTTTTTTATACATCATTTGATTTTAAAAAAAATTATAACCTAAAATCGAGCGTTTTTATCTTTAATATGAGTACTATATTGTTATATTTTTCAAAAAAAATAAAATAAAAAACTTAGTTACATATTACACAACGGACATGATGTAAAACACAATATAAAGTAGATAAAAAACACAATCAATGACAAACAGATGAAGACACAATGGACAACATACCAAAACACAATTACCATAACGTATAACACAATGGCGATAACATACAACACAATAAATATCAGACTAAATAAAAACACAAATAATGACAGCAGATAAAAGACACAATGTAGAGTAGTGAAAACACAATAGAAAACAAACTAAAAACACAATACACAACAAACTAAAGCACAATGAACAAGATAATAAAAAAAATTGAACAAATTATTAAAACACAATAGAAAACATATTAAACACAATGACATGAACTAATAATTTAATTTATAGAAAACCCAAATATAACATCATCTTCATTGTGTCATATATTGTGTTATAGGTTCTTATAAAAACGCAATGGATAGAACCCAAATTAACATTGTGTTATAGGTTTTGATAATAACACAATGTATAGAAACTCTACTAAAACGTAATGACCAAAACCCAATTAAAAGACACAATAAACTGAACCTTTAACACAATGCGAAAAAACCCAGTAAAAATGAAATTTTTTATTTTATTTGTATATGATAATATGGTACTCATATTAAAGATAAAAAAACGCTCGTTATTATGCTGAATTTTTTTTTTTATAAAAATGTCGTATGAAAAAGTTATGGACGTTTTAAATCGATGGGGGAATTGACATGTGTCTTGCATGTGGAGAGAGAAAATCCATAAATATAAGATTCCCTTTATGCCCTACTATTATCTTCTTTCCCTACAACGAATCTCAACCCTCCAAATCTAAGATCAATGGACTAGAAACCTTCTTACCCTTCTTATTTATTTTATCATTTGTATTTGATCCTAACCCTTAACATAAGCGATAGCTTTTAGAATTATGATTTTAGATAAAGACAATCGTTAACATAAGCGATATCTTTTAGAATCTTCCTATACTAATAAATGAAAATCTTTTTGTACACGTGTCACTCTCTGGTGCCTCCTTACTTTTAATAATAATATTACGTATTAATTTTTTTATACACAAAATATAATATAATATTAATTAATATAGTTAGAGATAAACATATAAATTCAAATTTAATTAATAATTATCTATAACTAATATAAATGTATCAAATAATATAATATTACTTAATATAATATAATATGATATAGTATAATATTACTTAATATTGTCAGAGATCAAACATATAATTTCAAATAATTAATAATTATCTATAACTAATATAAATGTATATCAAGTAACTTTTCATTTTCCGGATATGGTTAATGTATTTTACATGGGTTTTTATATTTTACATCATTTTGGATTAAGAGAAAACCCCCTTAAGTTGTGAGAACTTAGTGAACTTCGACATGTGAGTTTTAATTTGAATATTTAAATGTCGACTATTAATTAAAGAGATTGTTGTAGACACTCAAAATTATAGTTTAAAAAACTTTAGTCCTATTTTTTTAAACGTATACTTTATTGCCCCATTGAGTTGTGAGAACTTAGTGAACTCCGACTTTTTATGTGAGTTTTAATTTGTATATTTAAATGCCGACTACTAATTAAAGAGGTTGTTGTAGACACTCAAAATTATAGTTTAAAAAACTTTAGTCCTATATTTTTAAACGTATAATTTCTTATCCCATTGAGTTGTGAGAACTTAAAGACCTCCGACTTTTTATACGAGTTTTAATTTGAATATTTAAATGCCGACTACTAATTAAAGAGGTTGTTATAGACGCTCAAATTATAGTTTAAAAAACTTTAGTCCTATTTTTTTAAACGTATACTGTATATGTAGTATGATTTTCTTTTAATATGTAAAATTTTCTATATTATGATGATATTCATATCTCGTCTCATGATCTATATATCCAAACATAATATTTATATTAAAGTAGTAATATATCATTAATTTACATAGCAGAATTTAATTGGAATTCATTTAGCATAACCTCATAACTTATAATTATTTTAAAATTACTTATAATTTTATGATCATTATTTTTTTTTATTTTTTAGTGTTACTTTTTTTAAGTCATATAATAAGATGGATTGTAGTATCTCAAGAGAGAAGTGAAAACTTAGAAAATTATTTTGATTAGCTGAAAGTATAACTGTTCTTTTGTTTTACTGTTTTATCTAATAAGGATTACATACGAGTTTATAATTTATATTTTTTTCGTGATTCAACCCGTGTAATACACGGGTTTGTAAGCTAGTTAATTAACAAAGAAAATGATAATTAACCTTTTTTTATTGTAAATAAAATATACCAGTAAAATATGAGGTTAAGTATGTATAAGGAAATTTGTTGTTTAAAAATCATACTTCATAATTTAACGAAAATGATAGTTTAACTTCTTTTTTCTTTTCTCACTTGTCTTCTAGTTTGTTATACACCTTTTTTTTACCATCAAACCACCAAAAATCCAACACATAATCTAGGATTGCCTATCAAGAGAACTAGTTATTTTCCACCCGTGCGTTGCGGCGGGACCCAATGACTACAAAAGGCGTGTCAGCAACGGCAAACAGATACCGGATATCAAAACATAATTTTCAGTTCAGTTATTACGGTGCTAAGACGTTAAAATATGGATGAGCTCGGTACCGGTAACGGCAGCGGCAGCGAAAGTACCAATCCGGAAAATCATCGAAATTAGGTACCGGCACCGAAAATGCTCGGTACAATACGGTATGGTATTTGAAGGTAAAAATCAATAAATAATTGTATGGTGCTAGACCAGTGTCGAACCGAAAGTAACGATTCTGAAAACGGCAAAAGGTGGGTACCAAATTGGTACCGAAAATGATTTGGTATAGTAAATTTAGTACCGATACGATACCGGTTCGTTTACAGGATTTGATACGATTTGCTCATCAATATTCTAAATATCCAAGTTAATTTTACATGCTACAATTCATTCATTACAGAAAAAGATAAAAAAGAAAGCAAAATAAGTTGTTGTGTATATAAAACCTCATTCAAATGAAATACAGTTTACTTACTGTGTGTATGAAAAGTAATCTAAACGGTGCAATTACTTGCATTGCTGCGTTGCTACAGGATTTGATGAGCTCGTTACCAACCGGTACCGAAAATACTGTTACCGAAATCCCCAAAAGTGGGTAACGGTACCGAATATACCTAGTATGGCACGGTTCGGTACCGGTCGGTACTGGTACGGCACCGGTATATGAGGGTAAAAACCGGTGAATACTTGTGCAGAACCGGTACCAAAAATACACCGCTTTGGTAAATTTGAGACCGGTACCTATACCTAATACTATTTACTCATCTCTTAATCATGTTACTATTCATTCCAATCTAATAATTTTAAATAATTCTAATCTAATTCTAATTTTAATTTAATATTAAATTACTGTTCATTCCACTTCTTTTTTATCATATATAGATTCTACATTAAACTTCTAGTCTTTTCATTTTGACGTTAATTGTCATTTGGTCTGTTTTTGCTGACGGGTACTACAAGAAACAGGTACCTTTAGCGACGACACATGTCGCCGCTAAAAGTCTTTTTTGTCGCTGCTATTGACTTTTAGCGGCGACATGTCGTCGCTAAAGAGTCGCCGCTATAGATCGGCCGTTATTGGTCACCTGTCGTCGCTAAAAAGGGTGTGTCGTCGCTATTGTGAATGACTTTGAGCGGCGACATTTGTGACATTTAGGGGCGACATATGTCGCCACTAAATGTAAAGAAGGAAAAAAATTAATTTACTGCTATTTACATTGTTACCCACATACAATTACATGCACATTTTTTAAGTTTTTCCTAAACATGCATGGACCAAAACGTTTATAAGTATACAAAGAATTAAACAGTAATTCATATTTAAACAACCAAAAATTACATAGCAGTTTGTTTATATCACCATATTAAAACAGTAGTAACTAGTGCTTTCAACCCGCGTGTTGTGGCGGGGATGACAAACATTTGTAGCTTGACATTGTATGAGTTAAACTACAATTTGATTCGCGGACCTGTTATGTATCGAAAAGCACCTGCCGCAACTTAACTTGTCGGAAGATGGTAGTTTCTGGCCTCTCTTCATATTGCTGATGCCTTAATCTGAAAAATATATTAAGTTAGTAATATGAAACTAATTTATTGTAATCTATGTCAGCATTTAAGTTACTAATGAGTTATTACTCATATTTAGTTCTTATGGCTTCTAACTTACCCAAATGTTTATCGTACGCTTAGGTCGGGTCACCTAAAGGACATGACTTCTTTTCTAAGACGAGCCCTTCTGCAAGCTGCACATGAGTTTATTAGTACATGTGTGTGTACAGTTATTGAGCACAAAAAATAATAACTATAACACCTCGTAAAATCACGTCCAATGATGTATCGACACGTGTACTAAACCCTAATAAAGTCAAACGTTGAATTTGAGGGACTAATTTTTGCAAAAAATTAAAAACTTTGAATGCGAAAGGACTAAAAGTGTCAACATGCTTAATATAAGCCTCCGAATGATGTTACACGGTACTCATATTCACAAATGAGCCACTTGTTGGTCGAAAGGAACCGTTTGCATAATTAACTGAAAGTTTGCGCGTCAAAGGGCCAAAAGCGTCAACATGTTAATTCTTACCTATGAGTGACCTTTTTACAAACCGAGAGCTTCATGATATTGATTATACCCTCGAGAATACCTAATATTGGTCATTTAAGGCTTTTATGCCAATAAGTGACGTTACGCGCAACTTTTCAAGTTAAAGGGGTTAAAAGCGTCAATATGTTTAATTATACCTCTGATTGACCTTTTAACGAACCCAAAGCATCGTGATGTTTAATAATACTCTCTAGAACGCCTAATATGGATTACATAGGGCTTTGATGCTATTGAACGATGATACGCGCAAGTTTGCGCATTAGAGGGACCAAAAGTGTCAACTTTTAAATCTACGCCTTTAGGTGACCATTTAAGCGAACGGGAGCGTCGTAATATTTAAGCATATGCTCAGGAATACTCAATATGGGCCACGAAAGGTTTAGGTATCGTTAAACGATGTTACGCGCTACTTTGTGCGACAAAGGGACTAAAAGCGACGAGTAACAAACCTACGCCTTTGAGAGGCCCTTTGAACAAAATGGAAACTCCGCATTACTCAGTCGCACTCCTAGTGTACCTAAGGTTGACTGTTAGTGGTTTTGAACCTTGTATTTACATGTTATGAGATTTTAGAAACTTTCGTGCCAAAAGCGCTAACATATGAAAGATTGAATAATAAGCAATGGTGTGAGGGACTGTTCTTGTCAAACCTTCAAAAGTTAATTTTGAACTTCTATACAACTGATTCAGAAGTCAGAGGGACCAATAATGTCATTTTTGTAAAATAAATAAGGTTAAAACACTTAAATCAAGACAGGGACTAGAACTAGCAAGTCTGCCAAACTTTTGATTCTGGGCTGGCCCTTATCACGGCCACGACCTGGATCTGTGCTTGCTCTCATGGGTTGCCGGAACAGCAAATAGTAGCTGTTATAATTAATTTGTTCCAGAAATGTAATGACTAAAAGTTTAAATGTGCGTTTATGAGGACAGGGACCAAACAGCGCATCTGCCAAACATTTTTCAAGCTGGGCCATATCTCTTGGCGGGCCGCGAAGCCCACATGGGCCGCCCTACGCGGGCCGCGAGCATATCAGCAGCAACAGCAGATTGTAAACTTGTTGCTGGTTTTCATTTCTTGTTTCCCACTCTCATTAAAACCATTTCTAGCAAACATTGGGCTGGTATTCTGGTTATAACATCTGTAGAGACACCTGTAATCATCTCATAACCCATTCCAACACTTGTCATGATCCTCTTCCATCTCAAAAACTATAAATAGGGGTTGAAATTCATTTAAACAACTCACACATATCATTCCAATCTACTATCTCTCTCAATTCTAAGAGGATCCTAACATTTTGGGAACCGCCTTTCAGTCCATAGGACCATTTGTAAGTGTCCTTTCATTACTAGTTTGTTTTATTTAGCGATTAAAGCCAAAAAGTCAAGCGTTTACGATAAACGCTTTGACTTTTAGCTAGACCATAAACGGTCGAGTCATTGTTCGCAATGAACATGGCTACGTGATCGTAATTAGTTAGGTATTAAACCCTCAAAATGGCACCTCTTAATTATCACGTTTACTTAGATGATTATCGGGTCAAAGTAATTAAAATAAAAGTCAAACGAGTCAATTTTTAAATAAATTTCATAACTGATGATGTGGAAGCTATAAAATCAGTTTTGTGACTTTAATAACTTGGTAAATATTAATTGAATATGTCTAGGCATATTCAACCCGACAAATTCTGAATTTAGGCTCTGTTCACAACCGAAAGTCGCAAAAGTTGACTTTTGCTTTGACTTTCAGTTCTGACCCTATTTAGCTTAGTTTAGTTATGCCTTAGGGTTCTTTTGAGACCACATTATATGTTAGTATAACCCTCTAAGGTTATACTATACGGTTCCATAGAAATCTAAATCATTTGCATGTTTCCGTTAAATGCTTAAAAATGGACCATTATGCCCATTTGATATTAAAACGAGATTTTTGAAAATGTGAGAGGACAAAAAGTGTTAATACTGATATATAAGTATGTCCTAAAAATTTGACATCAGTTTATGGTCTAAAACGAAAGTTATGCAAGATATCGTAAAACAAAAGCTTTTTGTTAATTAAATGGCATTTTCGGCATAAATCATATTTAAACCCAATTTTTGGCACCAAACTTGCTACCACTGTTATGATATAATATTTAGGGATTTTTGGAAATTTTTGTCAAATGCCATAGCATAGAGTTCTAGCATAAATTTGGTAATTGACGATAAAGCCCCTTTTGTTAATAAAATGAGTTTAACATATGATTTGTATACCAAACCTTTTCCTACTGATATCATATGTTAAATAAAATATTTTAAACACTTGAGACTGATCAAAATCTCAGATTTCCTTAAACAAACCCAAGTATCGTCAAATACCGACTTTTGTGCGAAATAGGCGCATAGTATGGTTTAAAACCATATCTAGCACCTAAGACTTGTTACCTATTGATTTTAAAAATAAATTTTTATACTTTAACAGTAAGTATAAGTCTTGAACTCAGATTTCCAAATTTGACCTTAAAAGCATATGTGAAATGACCAAAATGCCCCTACGGTGCATAGTTTGGCCATAAATGATAAATCTCACATATGTATGATATCTTACTGATGTAACTTGATAAAATCAATATTTTTTCTGTATATTTTAGACCAGAACCTCAGTTTGCTATTTAACCTCTTTTCTAAACCTTAAAATGAACAAAATACCCCTACGAGACTTAAATTGGTTTTAAATTCGTTTTGGGCATAATTATTGATATCCTACTGATATCATATCATATTTAAAGCATATTAACTTGTGGAACTTGTACATGACTTTTTCGGTTACCCGTTATGCATATACGCGTTCGGTACGGTTTATGTAACTAGTTTGCATAAATTAGCCGAAACGGGTCAAACCTTATCATTTTTACTTCAAAATACAGAATGTATTTAGTTTACCCAATTTATACAAGTCTTCCTACTTGTTGGGTCTAAAACACATTCTGATCCGGTCTTCGCTTAATCTTGCATTTTGAACCGTAAACCTCTCATTAAAACTAACCGGTCTAAGTTTAAACTTAAATAAGACATGTTAGGGATCTAATTGGTTATTAAAACCTTCGTTCCAGATTAGGAGCCCTGTAAAAGCTACTTGTACTTGATGATTTGAAATTACGACTGAGAATAAAATACTTTTAGCTCAGCTAAATACTTTTAACTTATTTTCTGTTATACGGGCTTGGGATACGGTATTATAATAATACCGCTTGGTCGGGTATGAAATCATTTAATCGGATTGTGATTAATAAATTTACATAACCCATTTTAATCTATTTTGTTTGGTACAAAGCCTTTGGGGGGTTAATGACGATGTCCTGGATATCCTCGGCTCATTCATTTGAAATGGCCATGGCTTAAGCACGGGGTGTAGGCATACACCTGACAGTTGCGTATGTATAAACAGTATCTCACTAGTGAGGAAACTCCTTGTAGGCCTATACTTGTGGTGTGTCTATTAATCTTGTACCGACTCTTCTATTCCGGCCCTGAATGGACGACAAACATATAAATCTGTATACAAGATAATTTTTAAATAATTGTCCCAAGTTATAAAAGATTTTTATGCCTTGTGCATCCAAACCAATTTTATAAATACTTTTCAAAAGAGTCAGTTAATTGTATTTACCATTGTAAACAGACGTATTTTTCAAAAAGATTAAGTGAAGGTACTACGAGGAAATTATATCTCAAAATAGTCCCCTCGTGGACATTACATTACAACATAGTCCCTTCATGGACATTATATTACAATATAGTCCTTTCGTGGACATCATATTTCAAAATAGTCCTTTCCTGGACTTTATACTCCAGTATAGTCCTTACATGGACATGTTAATTCATTAAAAATCTTTTACAGATATATTATTTCATTAAAGTCCCCCGATGAATATAAATATTTTAACTTAACCCTTCGAGAACATAATGTTTCACTAATATCCCAATGTTGACATATCTTATAGTCCCTATATGGGCTAATATTTTCCTTTCAGTTCCCATGTGAACTAGTATCGCTTCAAAGTCCTTAATAGGACCTATCTTTTCTATATAGTCCCGGTGCGGACGTTGATTTATTATAATTCCCTAATGAACATATTTTAAATTTAAGTCCCTGAGAGGGCATCTGTTCAGTAAGGTCCTTTATACGCATGTTGTACCAATATAGTCCTTTTATGGACATTTTATTTTATTAAAATCCCTTTGGGGATATGCTATTCCGAAATAGTCCCTTGTGGACATGATATTTCACTATAGTCCCTTAGAGGACATAACATTTCATTATAGACCCTTCGTGGGCAAGCTGTTTTGATATAGTCCCTATACGGACTTATAATATTTTAAATAGTCCCCTTACAGACTTGTAATTACCTTTTAAGTCCTCTGTGACAAATATGATACTAAAAGTCTTGATTAAGGCACTATTTTAGATTTCTTAATGATTTATGGAAAGTTTTTAAAATTTTATATAGGTATTCATTTCGTCCTTTATCAAACATCAGTATCAATTTTATTCGAACTTTATTGATCTGCTAATTAATCTCAAAAGACCTTCTTAACGGTATAACCTAGCCAATATGTCAATACAGACATGCTATGAAGGCAAAACCCTCTTAAGACAATTAATCCTTGTTAACATCTGAGAACATGTTAACACTCCTGGCAGTATGACTTGAGAGACCACACCAGCCGTCAACGTATTTGGACTATGTCCAACCCTTAGAGCCTTTATGATCGAATTAGTTCATGGAAAGTATCATCATTGTGATGATCATACTATAAACATCCATTAGTGTTGAAGTGCCTACGGGCTAAACTTATTGTCCAATAAAACAACGACAGTTGTGGTCTATGACCCCTGTCTAAAAGATATTGGATCATGTCCAAGCATAATAGTCTATATGATCAACGCGATCATGACTAATATCATCTAATACGATGATCATATTATTTAACATCCTTTAGTGATTTTTCGCCTACGGGCTATATATTATACTGTCCATTAGTGACATTGACAAATGTGACCGTTATGGTTCATTGTCCAAGATGACGGGCAATGCCCCAACCTTATAGTCTACAAGATCGATAAGATCGTGAATAATATCCTAAATTATGATAATTATATATATATATATATATATGTATAAACATCCATTAGTGATGTCCATTGATTGACCTATGTGGCAAAATAAATCGTCTTCCAAAAATAATGTCAGATGTAGTCTATGACTCTCTGCCCGAAGGTGAAGAACTACGTTCAAACCTTACAACCCCTGATCATATGAGATTGCGGCTTATATATTAATGTCCTCTGTGACAGACCTTTTATGCCATACCCTATACGTCCTTTGCGACAAGGCCTTCGTGCCATATGACTATTGTCCTTCGTGACAAATCTATGCGCCACATTATATGCCCTCTGTGACAAGCCTATGTACTACACTTTCATGTCCTACATGACGGACTTATGTTCCAACTTTAAAAATTTCTTGTGGCGAGCTTCGAGTTATACAAAATCGTCAGTATAACAAAGACAGTTGTGACATTGTGATCCCCTGTCTAAAAGGTAATGGACTCGGTCCAAACCCTAAATGCCATTGATGGTCCTTTTATGACCTAGGCTAAATATAAATGATATACATTCAAATAACATTCATTAGGAATACTCATACCCTATTAGCCTGTATGGTTTAATGATACCATGGTTAGTGTATGTTAGGTCATCAGGATGATGACTAGCTATTGTAGTACAACTAAGTAATTGTTTCATTTGGTGTTAGGGACCCAGTCTCGAGTATGGCAAACTCGGATAAGACAACCAACACTCGCGTCATTAATGATGCGACACATACTAATGATGCTACAATTGTGAACTTCAAAATTAATAGAGATGATCTCCGAGCTATGATTGACGCAGCTGTTGGAAAAGCTATGAGAAAGGTCATGAAAAAGTTCAAAGAGCCCAATGCTACTTGCTTCGAATCCCATTTAAAACCACACTTCTTTACTCACGAGAAGGACCTTGTTCATACCTCGAATGCAAAGAATGAACCAAAAAGGAAAAAGGAGGAAGATAACTCCAAGATTTCTAAGAAAAAGGGTAAGATTGAGCTTAATAAGAACCAACAAAAGTCCAATAAGAAACCTGTATCCAAGACCTGCCATAAAAGGCACTGGGGACAGTGTCGAATGAAACAAAAGCCAAAGCAGTGTGGCGTCTGTAAAAGAACTGGTCATCAATCCCAAGAATGTAGGGACATAAAGAACGCAGTCAGTTTCGGTTGTGGCGAGAAAGGCCACATCAGGACTAACTGCCCTAAAACTGTCAAAAAGGGTATAGCTAAGCTTGGAAAGGGTAAGGAAGGAAACCCCTGAATTACCGAATGAATGCTAGAGACAATATATATCAATAATATCATCAGGTACATTCCTTATCATTATCAACGATATTTTCTTCTAAGTGTCTTGATTTAATTCGGGGAATAATAAGTCTTTCATAGATCATAAGCTTAGCAAACTTTCAAAATTCCCCATAAGAACTCCAGATATTAAGTGTAAGGTAAAACTTACCGACGAAAATCATAGTAACCATTTCTTTTATTTTTATCAAAAAATCTCCATTCATAAAATCTAGAGTACTCTCTCTCCAGATGGAGTACGTCAATATATGTTATTTTATTTTATTATCTCATTGATTTCTATCAACTGCGAATACCAGACTATGCTTGATAAAAGCGCCATATGAGGATTGGCGTATCCTAGTGTGTCCCATTGATTGCTTCCATGCCTGGTCAGTATGGAGGTTTAATGCATGGAACCATCGAGATATCCCAATGGTTATATTGTACCAAAGTCATCAAATGGTATTCAAAGAAGATATCATATATAGAACGGTCCAATTAAGTGTCACTACTTAAGGCATCCTTGCATTTGTAAGAAAAATGTAACATTTATGTGGCACGAATAGCTATAGATGAACTGAAACCTGAGATTTAGAATATCTCCGTCATCTCTGTGTATCTCGACTGTCCTCTTCGTAGAACTACCATGTTTACCTCTTGAAAGGCAAGTAGAGTTAAGATTAATATCCTACTTAAAGCTGCATCTATTGAGAAATCTCCATATCAGATAGTACCGACGGAAATGGAAGAACTAAGAACCAATTAGATAAGCTTTTAGAGAAGGTTTCATAAAGCCTAAATCATAATTCTGAAAGCTCCGGTATTATTAATTAAGAAAGACGGTTCAATGCGCTTATGCATTGATTACCGCAACCCTAACTAGGTAACAATTAAGAATTGCTATCAGCTTCCCTAGGATCGTCTATTTGTTTGACTAACCATGAGGTTAGCTATTCTTTAAGATTGGTTTAAGCAGTAATTGGAATAACCATCTCACCTTAAATAAGCTCTCCTATAACTAATAGTTAATATATAAGCATCAAGGCTGCTCCTTTGGGGACCTTGTATAGATGGAATGTTAAACGTCTGTTTGATGGACAGGACTTTGGTAAGTCCAATTATCAGGATCTGAAAGTTACCCTGGAGATGACGGATAAGATCATATGAATTTATGATCGTTTGAAAGCTGCCAGTAATCGGCGGAAAATCAATGATTGATGAAAGTCGCAAACCTCTTAAATTCTTAATAAGGAATAAGATTCAACTGAAAGTATCACCCTAAGAAGGGTGTGCTGAATTTTAATTTATCGGGCTAGTTAAGCTCTAGATATATAGGATCATTCGAGAAAATCGAATATATCAAGATCAGTAGCCTATGAGCTAAAACTTACCTAAGGAACTAGATGGTAGTCAGAATGTGTTCTACACTGGTGATTTAAGGATATGTCTAGCCGTTAAGTCGATAGCATAATGATATGCAGATTAATGAAAACTTATGGTTTGATGAGAAACCAGAATCGATTAAGGATCGACAGGATTAAAAGCTCCAAAAGAAAGCATGTACCTATTGTAAAGGTTAAACGGGATACCGTTGGGGCCCCAAATATACTTGAGAGGTCGTATTCACTTTTTAACAAAAGAACTCCTATCTTTTTGGAAAATCTAGAGGTCAAGATTTCTTTTTAGGGGGTAAGGATGTGACACCTCGTAAAATCACGTCCAATGATGTATCGACACGTGTACTAAACCCTAATAAAGTCAAACGTTGAATTTGAGGGACTAATTTTTGCGAAAAATCAAAAACTTTGAATGCGAAAGGACTAAAAGTGTCAACATGCTTAATATAAGCCTCTGAATGATGTTACACGGTACTCATATTCACAAATGATGTTACACCGTTTGCATCATTAACTGAAAGTTTGCGCGTCGAAGGGTCAAAAGCATCAACATGTTAATTCTTACCTCTGAGTAACCTTTTTACAAACCGAGAGCTTCATGATATTGATTATACCATCGAGAATACCTAATATTGGCCATTTAAGGCTTTTATGCCAATAAGTGACGTTACGCGTAACTTTGCAAGTTAAACGGGTTAAAAGCGTCAATATGTTTAATTATATCTCTGAGTGACCTTTTAACAAAACCGAAGCATCGTGATGTTTAATAATACTATTGAGAACGCCTAATATGGATTACATAGGGCTTTGATGCTATTGAACAATGATACGCGCAAGTTTGCGCATTAGAGGGACCAAAAGCGTCAACTTTTAAATCTACGCCTTTGGGTGTCCATTTAAGCAAACGGGATCATCTTAATATTTAAGCATATGGTCAAGAATACTCAATATGGGCCACGAAAGGTTTAGGTATCGTTAAACGATGTTACGCGCTACTTTGTGCGACAAAGGGACTAAAAGCGACGACTAACAAAACTACGCCTTTGAGAGGCCTTTTGAACAAACTAGAAACTCCGCATTACTCAGTGGCACTCCTAGTGTACCTAAGGTTGACCGTTAGAGGTTTTGAACCTTGTATTAACATGTTATGAGATTTTAGAAACTTTCGTGTTAAAAGCGCTAACAAATGAAAGATTGAATAATAAGTAATGGTGTGAGGGACTGTTCTTGTCAAACCTTCAAAAGTTATTTTTGAACTTGTATACAACTGATTCAGAAGTCAGAGGGACCAATAGTGTCATTTTTGTAAAATAAATAAGGTTAAACCACTTAAATCCAGACAGGGACTAGAACTGCCAAGTCTGCCAAACTTTTGATTCTGGGCTGGCCCTTGTCATGGCCACGACCCGGGTCTGTGCTTGCTCTCATGGGTTGCCGGAACAGCAAACAACAGCTGTTATAATTAATTTGTGCCCGAAATGTAATGACTGAAAGTTTAAATGTGCGTTTATGAGGACAGGGACCAAATAGCGCATCTGCCAAACATTTTTCCAGCTGGGCCATATCTCTTTGCGGGCTGTGAAGCCCACATGGGCCGCCCTACGCGGGCCGCGAGCATATCAGCAGCCACAACAGATTGTAAACTTGTTGATGGTTTTCATTTCTTGTTTCCCACTCTCATTAAAACCATTTCTAGCAAACATTGGGCTGGTATTCTGGTTATAACAGCTGTAGAGACACCTGTAATCATCTCATAACCCATTCCAACACTTGTCATGATCC